>LNAC01000663.1:356671-395537 GCA_002007465.1 Ailurus styani | reverse complement strand
AGAAAGAAAGAAAGAAAGAAAGAAAGAAAGAAAGAAAGAAAGAAAGAAAGAAAGAAAGAAAGAGTTCTTTCTTCCTTTCTTGGCTGTGGGCTTCGAATCCTAGCATTCTTTCCTACATCAGAACAGAGCAGAGGAGGGGGAGAATCCAGGATCCAGCTACTACACCCATTCCAGATGCTCCTCCTGTTCTTAGCCCCAGCCTTCCTCTACACCTGCTGGCTCCCCTTCTGAGGTCCTTCCGGAGACCCCGGGCAGGGCTGGCCTGTCCTTTACTAGCCATCCTTCCACAGACACTTGCAGTTCTGCATCTGTTCTGCGACCTTCCCTTAGTCACCATCTGCTCCATGACCACTCATCACTCATTCTCCTGCGAAGTATAGACTAAAAGCATTCTTCATTCACTTGGAGTTTGTGGGCTTATGCCTGTCTAAGTTTTAAACCTTCATTTTGGTGGTGAAGGAGCCAAATAGTGAAAGTTCATAAGGTAGAGGCTGCCTAACACCTGATGAGATGTGGGCTTGGAGCAAAAGTTCAAGAAAGAATTCTAGAGACATTTTTGGTGCAAAAAGTTCCTTTTTATTATAGCACAGGGAAAGGACCCATGGGCAAAAGAGCTACAATGGGATTGTGAGGAGCAATTGATAATATACTTTAAAGTTGGGAGGGGCAGAGATAAAGGACGTTTCCAAAAGGATTTGCATGTATTAAAGAAGACTTACAGGATCCTGGTGGCCTGGCTATTGTCAAGCTAAGATTGTTTTTTTCATCTAGCAAAGCATTAACGTAAAACAGTTTGCAGTTCCTGGAGGAATGTCATACTCTTTGTCAGTGGGCTGCAAGTTGTAAGGAAATCTAATTTTATGTACATTTCCTTTTGCTTTTGTTCTCCACATCAGTACCTATATCCCCAGTGAGCATTGCCCTCATCCAAAGGCTTTATCCTTCCATTTCAAACATTTCCTTTTATTTCCAGGGGCAAAGAGGAATTTATGAATCTTATCTTCAATTTAAAAGAAAATACTAGAATTTAATGTGATTCATGTGAAGATATTTTTGCATGATTTTTTTTTTTAATTATTTTCAGGAGTTAAGTAATTATTTTTCCTTTTTTGTTTTGTAGAACATTTACAGCAGAGGAAAAACATCCAGAGAGGAAGCTGTGCTTAGCCAAAGACTAATAGTCAGTATTTTGACTGGATGCTTAGGGGAGACTCTACAGCTATTACAAAGGAGATCCAAAAGCTGACAGTCATAGTAAATAAAACTTTTTGTTTGTGTCCGAATATGAATAACATGGTCATGGAATTAAATGGAATGAAAACAACCCCAGAAGCATGAAGCCCAGTGGTGATATGTGTGATGATGTGCTGGTTACTTTTACCTATCAACTTTACGGGGGTGCCCATATATTTGCTGAAAAATAATTCTGGGTGTGTCTGTGGAGGAGTTTTTGGATGAGATTAATATTTAAATTGGTAGACTGAGTAAAGCAGCTTGCCCTCCCCCTTGTAGATGGGCGCCATCCAATCAGTGAAGGCCTATCTAGAACACAAGTGACCCTCACCCAAGTAAGAGGGAATTCTCCCTCCTGATAGTCTTCAGTCTGGAACATGGATTCTTCCTGGTTCTGCAGCAAATTCCAGGCTTTGGACTTGAACTGGGACATCAGCCATCAGTTCTGCGTATTTTGGACTTACCAGCCTCCATAATCATGTAAATC
The DNA here is from genome assembly GCA_002007465.1 of Ailurus styani. Lineage (NCBI taxonomy): Eukaryota > Metazoa > Chordata > Mammalia > Carnivora > Ailuridae > Ailurus > Ailurus styani. Next base: position 393,817 of record LNAC01000663.1, on the reverse strand, counting down.
AATTCCTTACAATGAATCTCTTTTTATTTAACCATCAATTGATCGACTGATAGATATGTGTGTGTGTATGTATATACACATCCTGCTGGTTCTAGTTCTCTGAAGAATACTAGCTAAAGCACACTTTTAGTATTGTGTTGACCATCCCCCTACTGCCATCCTTTGTGTCCTGACCGCTGTCACTGAGGGCTTCACCGCATGGGTAGTGTGGGTAAACAACACTCTTGGGGTCTTGACTGCAGCTGCATATTGGAATTCCTGAAACAGCATCACAAAATACACATATTTTGGTCCCTCAGAAATTATGGGGGTCAGCCTGGGCAGCCTGGAGGTTGAGAATTTGGGTTATAGAACATGACCTGCAAAATTTCACAAGACTACATAATCTAGCAAATCTGGGGTACTCAGATGGTTAACTCAGCAAGTGTTGGAGAATGGGGACACAGTAAGTATTTTATTCTTTCATGTAGCAAATCCTGTGTGGCAGTCCCAGTCCTGGGTTCTAGAGAAATAACATCTGCCTAAAGACAGTGCCCCTTCTCTCATGGGGCTTATGTTGTCATGGGGAGCAGACGGAGGACGATTGGTGGAAAAGGGGGTCTAGTTAGGGAGGGTGGTCAGGGAAGTCTTACAGATAAGCTGGCATTCCATCAGAGTCTAAAAGAAAGAAAAAGGGCGCCTGGGTGGCTCAGTGGGTTAAAGCCACTGCCTTCGGCTCAGGTCATGATCTCAGGGTCCTGGGATCGAGGCCCACATCGGGCTCTCTGCTTGGCAGGGAGCCTGCTTCCTCCTCTCTCCTCTCTCTCTGTCTGCCTCTCTGCCTACTTGTAATCTCTCTCTCTGTGTCAAATGAATAAATAAAAAATCTTTAAAAAAAAAATTAAAAAAGAAATAAAAGAAAGAAAAGAACCAATCAGGCAAAGATCAGGGGGACATCCAGGGAGCTGGCAAACGCTAAGACCTTGGGGTGGGAACATGTTTGGGACATTCAAGAACTAAAGAAGAGGCCACGGTGGCTGAAAAAGAGGCATCAGAGAAGAGATTGACAGAGAGTCGTCCAAGCACCAGTCTGTGGCCAACTCAGGAGGACCTTGTATGTAACGGTTAGTGCTTCGGATCTTGCTGCAGGCAAGAACAGGAAGCCTCTGGAGGGTTTTGAGAAAAAGACGAAGTTATCTTACTTGGGTTACTCAGGCTCCTGATGAATTGTTAGCCTAAAGGAAGGAGGGGGGAAAAATATTATAATTATTATACTATCAATATTATTATATTGCCATTAAGATTATGGTTATTAGTACTAAATGAAGAACTATAGTGCAGTTCACTGCACTATACTGAAATATAATTAACATATAACATATAATTAACATATAACATATAACATTGTATAACTTTCTTTCTAAAAGAAAGAAAAAGGGCGCCTGGGTGGCTCAGTGCATTAAAGCCTCTGCCTTTGGCTCAGGTCATGATCTCAGGGTCCTGGGATCGAGTCCTGCATCGGGCTCTCTGCTCGGCAGGGAGCCTGCTTCCTTCTCTCTCTCTGCCTGCCTCTCTGGCTACTTGTGATCTCTCTCTCTCTTTCTCTGTGAAATAAATTAATTAATTAATTTTAAAAAACTGATCTACAGATTTTCTCATGGTTTTCCATATACCTCATGTCCCACAAAAATTTATATGCTTAATACTGATAGAGGATATCATACGTATTTTTAGTTGCATTTTGTCAATGCCTTTAATTAATGTCTGCTTACATATTCTATCATNTTTCTCTGTGAAATAAATTAATTAATTAATTTTAAAAAACTGATCTACAGATTTTCTCATGGTTTTCCATATACCTCATGTCCCACAAAAATTTATATGCTTAATACTGATAGAGGATATCATACGTATTTTTAGTTGCATTTGTCAATGCCTTTAATTAATGTCTGCTTACATATTCTATCACTCGTTCAATAAATATTTGCCAGTTACTACATGTAAGCACTATGGTAGATGCTGGAGTATAAGTTCTATTTTTTTAAGACCAATCATAGAATGTCCTAGGGAAAAAAGATAAGAGAGCGTATTTAGCTGAAAGTAATCACAGGATGGTTGAAACGTGAACGGTATTAAGTAAACAGTTTACTGTAAGCAAGCAATAACTTCTGGTGGATACATGCCACCCTATCATTTGAGAGTGCTCAGCACTTCGGAAAGAGTCCACGATTCTCTTTTGATTTTTACAACATAGACTGGAGTAGGTTTATTTGGCAGATGAGGGAAAAGTGGAGAAAGATGAACCAGTTTTCTAAAGACAAAAAGGTAATGAACAGTAATGCCTGGACTGGGACTCAAGTGCCCTGGTTGATAATCATGTGTGTTTTTCCCATACATCATTGCCTCTCTAGAATGAAAACAACGAGGATGGCCATTACACTGCAACACAGAAAGTGAAAGGCCTTGGGGTACCTGGGTGGTTCAGTAAGTCAAGCGCCTGCCTTGAGCTCAGGTCATGATCCAAGGGTTCCAGGATCAAGTCCCACATTGGGCTCTCTGCTCGGTGGGGAGCCTGTTTCTCCCTCTCTCCCTGCTTGTGTTCTGCCTCTCTCAAATAAATAAATAAAATAAAATAAAGAAGAAAGTGAAAGGCCAACTGGAATTGCTAATCAGTACTATCAGTTACAATCCCATTTTTTTCCATACAATTCTATTATATTTTTCCTCAAAAACCTCCTTTAAAATATCTCTTCAACATATGCCCCCTCTTATGTTGACCCATCAAAATGAAGTAATAGGAATACTGGAGATTGGGCGCCTGGGTGGCTCAGTGGGTTAAAGCCTCTGCTTTCGGCTCAGGTCATGATCTCAGCGTCCTGGGATCGAGGCCCGCATCGGGCTCTCTGCTCAGCAGGGAGCCTGCTTCCTCCTCTCCCTGTCTCTCTGCCTGCCTCTCTGCCTACTTGTAATCTCTCTCTCTGTGTAAAATAAATAAATAAAATCTTTAAAAAAAAAAAAAAGGAATACTGGAGATTATTGCAAAGCGAAATAAAGCAAGGAGACATTGTACCTGCTTGGGATATTATCAATGTTCAGACACAGAGATTGCACAGCTTAGAAAAGAGCTAACTATTTCCTTAAAATATATAGTAGTAAAACCAAAATAACCCCATGGTAAAAATATTACTTTGTAAGTAATATGTGTTAAAAGTATAGATGAGGCAAATAAATACCTTACTTTATAGAGTGCTTTGTGATTTATAAAACACTTTCACTACTTTTTTAATTTGCCCTTACAGTAGAGCTAAAGAAAAAATATATCTAGTTGCTTTATCATTATCGTTTTACAGATGAGAAAGTCAAGTCTCAGAAGGGCTGCCCAAACCCCTCACAGTTACGTAGGATCCATCAGCTATTAGACATTCATTATTGTGCAATGGATTATAGAGGTATTCGACAATGATTAAGATGATGCTGAGATTGAAATATTTGCCCTTAAATGCAAATTTTCTTAAAGGTATTACTTAAAATTCTCTGGTTGTAAGAGGAACTCACTCTATGAAACAAGTATAAAGGGACTTTTTGCAGGGCCTTCAGGCAGTCACCAGAATGGAAAGCAAACTGCAGAACTTAGCTTTGGGTTGATTAGAACCAGGGGCAGCTCTGGAGACTGGATGCGGTGGACACTTAGACATCTGGGGACAGAGTGTGGGGTGGATAAGGAGCCCAGCAGGACACCACTTATTGCACAAGAGAGTGGGAAACGTCTTGATTTACAGTTCTAGCAAGACAAGACAGTGTCGGGGAGTCAAATCCTCACTGTAAATGTGGGTACTGTGACCTATGGAGAAACAGACACTGGGCAGGCAAAATGAGATCTGTCCACTGTTCTTGGTTCACAGCTCTGGCTTATTTTTGATGATGCTAAACACAGAATAGTCCAAACTAACCCGCCCAATTTTCCAATGTACCTTATTCTCAGTGAATGGAAAAATATGGTTTAATAAATGCAGAGTTGGGTAAAATCCCAAAGAAGTCGAAATTTCCAAGCCAACAGGAATAACTCTTTTATTGTTGCATTTTTTCTCAAGAGAATAGAGCTATCAGAGCTGAATAGAACATTAGAAGCTCTGTAATTAATGGTCTGAATTAGGTTTGATTTTGTATTTAACCAAATTTTGAATGATTGAGGACCTCTGAGTTAAAAATTCTGAGTTGAAAGGATAGAAACTAGTTGTTTCATCCAGGAAATTATTTTGTACAAGTAAATCAAGGCAGTAGAATTTAGGTTTCTGGTTTCTCTTTCTAAGCAGAAGTTAAATTGAAAATACATTATTACAAAATGACAAGAGGAGATTTTTCTCACTGCTTTACCTGTACCTCATGTCCTACTAGAGTTTATGTAATTGATGTTAATAGAGTACATAGTAAATATGTTTAGTTGCATTCTTGTCAATTCCTAGATTTAATCTCTATGTCTATATTCTGTCATACATTCAATAAATATTGAGCGTACATTATAGCTAGACTCTGTGCTAGGTACACAAAGACACAGACATGAGTAGAACCTTATAGAGATCATAAGGTAGCCATTGTGGATGGACAACAATGTGTCTACTGACTGTCTTTTTTCTAACAATAGTGTCCTAAGGTCAATATGATTATTCTGACTGCATAGAAGAGTTGTACCTAGAGTCTACAGAGCTGAAGGTTGCAGTGCCGGAATTCCAGCCCTGTGCTCCAAAGCCTGTGCCGTTTTAACAAGACCAGGCTTCCTTGGAGGAGCTAGCTATGCACATGGGTGTGAACACTTTGATAAATGCTGAAGAGATTGTACACTCCACAATGGGACCCCAGAAGACTGCACGGTTCATTCTACCTGGAGAGATGGTGACATTTGACTTGAGCCTTGAAGCACGTGTAACATTGCGCCAAGCAAAAAGGGAAGAATAGACATCTCATGTGGGAAAAATAAATAAATAAATAAGAAAAGGAGAGCAGAGACTTAACAGGCACAGAGTTTCCATGGAATGATAAATAGCCACGTGGTAGGATATATATGCTAACAGGGAAGCCTGAAGTTGATGCTGAAAAAGACTGGCCAGACCAGTCATGAAAGTCATAAAAGCCATCAAAATTAGTTTTGTTTCTCAAAATACTGATGACTGGCTGGAAGTGGCCATGTGACAAGAATCATCAACGGATTTTTCCATTTTCCCAAGTGTGAAGCTATAGCTAAATAGGCCTGGGGGGTGTAGCTCTCCTGACAGATAGACAGGTAAGTAGATAGACAGATATAGAGAGAAATAAATTTTTAAGAATTAATTCTTCTAATTCAGAATACAAAGTGAGTACATTCTCAATATAGTAAAAAATATCAGTCGACAAATACAAAATTCCATAACCACACAATAAGATCACGGCAGTCATAACCAACAATAATATCTCAATTTTACAACTTTGTTTTCTTTTAATTCTCATTTTTGATGTAATCTTAAGTTTTTAGAAAAAATATATATGGTGTGTGTATATAGTTTTTTTTCAGAATTATATTTAATTTAGTGAGAACTTTGGACAACTTACTATCTTACTCCGAATCTTAGACTGGACTTAATTGACAAACAGAATGCTAAAGGAAGATGGCGTTGCTCAGAACTGAGAGTGTCCAGGACTGTCTGAGAACAGACAAAGCAGGAGCCGAGGAAGAAAAAGGAGGATGACAAATATGAAAAGGATGCATTTTAGAAATACATGTTTAGGCCTCTGCTCTGTCAGAAATATTTTCACAAAGTATGTTTCTCGCTATGGAAACGTGTATTGTTAAATCATTCACATGCTAGCTATCGCAAATCCTAAGTCCTGAGGTGCAGCAGAGTACAATGTGTGGGTCAGTGCCAGAAACTTCTGATGACACTGATGTGGAAAATAGGGTGGAAATATTTCCATGTCATTAACAGTGCTTAAGTTAGACTGGCACATTCCATTCATTTGCCATCAGATAGACTCTCTCTTCCTACTTCCTGTCAGCAAAATCACAACTCTAAACCTGTGATTCTCTAAGAAAATATCTGAGGGTGTTTTTTTCTTTTGGAAGTATATTGACATCTGTTAATTATGGGTGGTAGTTCCCTGTTATGTTTTTTACTGTGGTTTTTTTTTAATATTTTAAATATGTCATCATCACTCTTTAAATGGTAACTATTAAAAAGGAATATTTGTCAGTGCTGAGTGATTTACAGTTTTAGAGAAAGAAGTTGTCAGAAGAGGATCATGACATTGGTCTGACTCATGCCCTACCCACAGACTGGCATGACACTGTGACAGTGCAGCCTGGCACAAATTTCTCTAAACACTCCTTCAGTTCCAGAAAGGAGAGCAAACCTTGAGACTCCTAACTTCTGAGATGCTTTTCTATTTGTTTGCTTAAATGTGTAGCACTGGGCATGCTGTGTGAGGAGCTTAAACTTCTACTAAAAATCAGCAGTGACTAAGCAAATACAAATTTCTCTTTTACTTCTACAGTCTAAAAATCAAGTGCCTTATTATGGTAGTTTTCTCTTTCTTTTTCGTTTTCTATTCAAGCTAATACGATTACGTTCATTGACAATGCCTAAGAGAGCCAAGTAAAATTATTTTAAAAGGGCGTGTTTTACTTTTAAAGTTTGGTTAAATTTTTATAGAATGAACATTAAATAAATCATATGCAAAAATCAGGGTTGTTATTCTTCAGGATGTATTCTGTCATATTCATTAAGATGCAATACAAGATGACTTGTCAAAATCTGACCAGCAGAAAGAAGCAGGATTTGAATTCATTTTGTGGAAGATTCGTGCATAACTTTGTCTTCCTGAAATATATAAAAGTACTCTTGTAAAATAAATTATCCACCTATCATCCCAGGTGATCTTTTTTTAAATAAAAGACAGTTGTATTCCTCTGCTCAAGCCCTGGAATGGCTTCGTAGCTCCTCAGAGTAATTGCCAAAGTTCTTAGAAACACTCCCCTGACATTCAGGAGCCCGCCCAGCACTTAGAGAAAGCTCACGGAACAAATGGATGTTCTCGTGTTAAATACAAACCATTTCACACCAACATCAGACAAGGCCATTCTGTGGCCATGATCCACCAAAACGAAAGCAAGACCACACTGTCCTCTGTTCTTTTTTTTTTTTTCATTGATCCAAGATTCATTGTTTATGCACCACACCCAGTGCTCCATGCAATACGTGCCCTCTTTAATACCCACCACCAGGCTGACCCATCTCCCCCTCCCCTCCAAAACCCTCAGTTTGTTTTTCAGAGTCCACAGTCTGTCGTGGTTCGTCTCCCCTTCCGATTTACCCCAGTTCACTCTTCCTTTCCTTCTCCTAGAGTCCTCCATTTTATTCCTTATGTTCCACAAGTAAGTGAAACCACATGTTAACTCTGTTTTGATGCGTCAAAACATCACGTTCAAACCACAAAATGACCAAACATCGCCCTCTCCTGGCTAGGATAAGTCACTGCGCTTTCCTTATAAATCATAGCAGTAGCCTTGCTTCTCATCACATTAAATAAGATGAGATTTAGTAAGGGATTTTACCGGTTCCTGACAGTATCATTCTTGGCCGTTGTTTGAACCCCCTCCAAGATCACCTAACACAAGCCCAAATCCTATCATCCTTCCAACACCTTCCTGAGACAGCCATGGTTCCCCGCCCCCACCGTGTGCATTCTAACAGACTGCCAAGCAAAAAACACAACTTCTTTAACCACACTTGGGCTTTTGGTGGGCTCTGGTATTTCCCCCACTATGATGTGGCTTTTTGCCTTTTGCTATTAAATCCAGAAACTCAAAAAATGGTTTCTAATCACTTTTTCATCTAATTTAATGAAATTTTGTAAAGTATTAAATTGAGTATTGTTAAAGGAAAGACCACAGGCTTCACATTTAAAATCTATGCTGTTTGGGTGCCTGGGTGACTCAGTCTTTAAGCGTTAAGCATCTGCCTTCAGCTCAGGTCATGATCCCAGCGCCCTGGGATCAAGCTTTGCATCAGGCTCCCTGCTCAGCCAGAAGCCTACTTCTCCCTCTCCCACTCCCCCTGCTTGTGTTCCCCCTCTCACTGTGTCTCTCTCTGTCAAATAATAAATAAAATCTCTTTAAAAATTAATTAATTAAAGTGTACACTGTCTTTGATTAAGAACTACTTTGCAAGATGAAAGAGATTATTCTTAAGAGGAAGTTGCAGGATCATAGCATTGTGGGTTTTTTTTTTTAAAGATTTTATTTATTTATTTGACACAGAGAGAGGGATTATAAGTAGGTAGAGAGGCAGGCAGAGAGAGAGGAGAGAGGAGGAAGCAGGCTCCCCGCCGAGCAGAGAGCCTGATGCGGGCCTCAATCCCAGGACCCTGGGATCATGACCCAAGCCGAAGGCAGAGGCTTTAACCCACTGAGCCACCCAGGCGCCCATAGCATTGTTTTTTTAACATACAAAACAAACCATAGGCGTTCTTACCACCTAAGACCAGCTTCCAGGATTGCAAGACAATGGGCCTCTGAACCTTAGGAGGAGGGAGAAGAGGACATGTCTTATAATCAGTCACAGCCTGGCAAACCTCAAAAAGCCTGTCTAGAAAAAATCGCAGTGTTTGTCTAGAAAAAATATTGAAGATTTTCTCTTTTTTTAATGGGGATTTTAACTTTCTTCTTCTAACAACGAACATGCAGCACTGAGTGACTATGACAGAGATTCCATCTTTACTGACATATCTACACAGATGTAGAGATTTGTCTTCACCTTATGGATGCCTGCTTTGTAAAGACTGTACTTTCCTGATGTCTCTGTGCTATTACTACTATATCTGTCAAGATACTAAGCTGAAGCTCATTATTATATTGTAAATACATTTTTCAACTTTTTCTTCTTCATAACCTGAATTTTTGTGATTCATTGTCAGATGTCATTTTGTTGTTTTTTTTAATATTTGCTTTGTAATATGACTGATAAAGAGCTTTTTTCAGTTATAAAAGCAACTGCTCTACCACTTTTTAATTTTTCGTGTGTGTTTATGCTGGTGTCATTATTTTAATTTATGATTTCTTTGCAGTAATATTTTTAGTCTCTTGCTCATTTTCCAGTGGTGGTTTAGTTAATACCAAATCTGCAAATACATTTAACTAGGCCCAACCAAACTGTATGACACTACAATATGCTGAAAGCAAACAGAGATAACATGACACTTGACCCCGGGGTTATAGCTCCCTGGTTATTCTCCCTGGAGACTTTGCAAATGTGCTTGAAAAAAAAACCAGATGCAGAAAACTCATGAGAGGGCACCTGAGTGGCTGAGTGGGTTAAAGCTTCTGCCTTTGGCTCAGGTCATGATCTCAGGGTCCTGGGATCCAGGCCCACATCAGGCTCTCTGCTCAGCGGGGAGCCTGCTTCCTTCTCTCTCTCTGCCTGCCTCTCTGCCTACTTGTGATCTCTCTCTCTCTGTGTCAAATAAATAAATAAAATCTTAAAAAAAAAAAAGAAAACTCATGAGAACACAGTCTTCGTTGGAACTGAATACTATTGTAGCTCAATTGCTTTACTTATGATCTATAAAAAAACAAGTGAAAAGTTCTAGTTTTTTCTTCCTGCACTGAAAAAGAGCAGAACATTGCTTCCCATCCTATCGTTAGTGAAGGACTAGTGTTCTTTTCCCCTTTCTTTGATAAATTCATTTGCAAAATATAATAAAAATAAATTACTAGGAATTTTTAAAACACATTTTTTAAAAATACATTCAAAACACAAAAGAATTTTTTATTATTATATTCATAAAATATAAAATTACTATCATACTGCCATACCTGTTTCTACACGATCACTCTTAGTTTCCATGCTGATCTCCTCACAGACTAAGAGTCTGTGGATTGGCACCAGCCATGCACCTTACTTCAGGCAGAACAGCCCAGAACACTGAATGGGGAGGTTAGCTCTATGAAGACAGAAATGGGGGTGACATCATTTACTACTCTATCCCCAGTACCTGGCATGATGTCTGGAACATAGAGGGCCCTCAATACATATTTGTCAAGCAAATGAATGAATGCAAGCAGGAATGATGTAAAAGGAGCACCATTCACTCTTTCATAAACATTTATTGGGCATTATTTTGTGCCAGGCATTGCTCGAGATGTTGGAAATGAGGCACTGACTGAAACAGACTAAATGTTCATGTTGTTTATAAGAGTAGAACATTTATTAATATCAAATGTGCATTTTAAGTGTTGAAAAACAGGAATATGTAGCAAGTAAATGTCTTTAAGAAGTTCATATTCTTCGATCTCGTAATTTAATCTGGAGGAGTTATCATATATTATATAAACACATATAACTATATATTACATACAATATGTACATGTTATATTTTTGTCATTTTTAAAAGAAACTTTAAATTATTGATGGCATGACAGTATTACTTGTCATAAATACACTATAGGTAGAAAAATACGTTCAAGGAAACAAAATCACACTCTTGAATCCTAGCTAGGCATCCTTGCCAGGTAAGGACCTCAGCCTGAGGGTGCTGATTTTTTAGCTCCAGATTGAGATCTTTCCTTAATATAATTGGAAGGATTGAAAGGGAGTAACTTTTTCTGCATAAGTCAGTATCAATTAAAAGTACGTTTAAGAAGTACCTAAAATGACCTCACGTTGCTGTGCATCTCACCTCGTGGGAATCCCTGAACATGGCCTTAGCAGTGAGGAAGTGGACCCAAGATCCATTTGGGTGGCTTGAATCATAAAACCAGGGTTGGATTAGAAAGGCTGCTAATTTCCCATGTCAAGCTCCCTTTCCTTTTTCAGATGTTGGAGTCAACTCAGTTAAAGAAAACTTTCCGGCAAAACAATATAAAAATTGAAAACTATGAAAGAATAATAGTCATAATATACACATATTATATAATACATATAATACTTTTCTGTACCTTATCCACAGAAATGGCAGGAAAGCAGTTCTTTAAAATAAATACATTGCAATGGTTAAGAATCTAAAAGAAGGTGATGATATTGATTATGGACCTCAAATTTTTTGACTCAGCCTTGATTTTAATCATAGTTAAAACTAAGAATTAGGCTGCCTGGGTGGCTCAGTGGGTTAAGCCTCTGCCTTTGGCTCAGGTCATGATCCCAGGGTCCTGGGATCCAGTCCTGCATTGGGCCCTTTGCTCAGCGGGGAACCTGCTTCCCCCTCTCTCTCTGCCTGCCTCTCTGCCTACTTGTGATCTCTCTGTCAAATAAATAAATAAAATCTATTAAAAAATTAAAAAAACTAAGAATCACAAGTTTCGCACTTGAAAACCTTAACAACTGGGCTTTTAGCAATACAGAGAGGTAGACTGACCTTTACTTTTTGTTTAGAGAGAAAAGAAAGGTTGTTTACGATTTATTCATTATTATTAAAAATAGATTAAATCTCTACCATGTCTACGTCTGTCTCTTTCCTTCTGTTAGCTCATTAAAAGGACAAAAAAATTAAGCTTTGTTTATTTATTTATTTGAGCAAGAGCGAGCATAAGTGGGAGGGACAGAGGTAAGAGAGAGAGAGAAAATCTCAAGCAGACTCCAACATGAGCATGGAGCCCCACACGGGACTTAATCTCATGACCCTAAGATCATGACCTGAGCTNGTACCCCTTGGGCAAATAATAAAAATAAAATTTTAAAAAAAAAAAGGAAAAAAAAAATAAAAAAAATAAAAGTCTCACCATGGGGCGCCTGGGTGGCTCAGTCAGTTAAGTGTCTGCCTTTGGCTCAGATCATGATCCCAGGGTCCTGGATCGAGTCCTGAGTCCAGCTCTTTGCTTGGCAGGGAGCCTGCTTTTCCCTTTCTACCTGCTTGTGTGCTCACTCTCTCTCTATATCAAATAAATAAATAAAACCTTTAAACAAAACAAAAGTTTCAACTGAATAATTTCAAGGGTTTATAACCTTAAGATTCTGATTGTTATAAGAAACTACATTTTAAGCACATTTGTTGTAGGAAAATGTGTTTGTTTCAAGTTATAAATAATCTTTTTCTCGGGAGATTAATTTTCATTAACTACCTTGTCATGATGAACTACAAAGACCTCAAAGATTTTAAGAAGGTCATTAATCCTATATGAAACAGCATTTTCTTATGTGTTAGAAACATCTAAAAGTATTTTTTCTGCCTTATAAAAGCTACAGCTTAAGTAAAATATATAAATACTTTAATAAATTACTTGAATACACAATGAAAAAAATCCCAATCTTTCACAAACTGAAAGAGAACAAAATGGAAAGAGGTGCAAAATCTTGATAATTTAAACCGAAATTTATTCAACCCAACTTTTCCTTCCTAACAAGGAAATGCACTGCGGGAAGCTCTGGATTTCAGCTGTTTGTGTAGGAAATGACAAGAGAGAACTGGGTGGTGACCCAGCCCAGGAGCCCAAGATTCCTGGTGCTGCTGTGGACAGACTTTTAAAGGGAGGTGGCTAAGCCATGCAGAAGGGCCATGCAGGTGAGGCAGCCCTGTGGGGAGGAAGTCTGGTTACTTCCCATGCGGCACATGAGGTAGGGCCTGGGGCCGCCCAGTTGCAGGTTTTATGTTTGTTAGAAGACCAAAGGGCAGAAAGTTGCTATAACAGTGGAAGTGAACCAATTAAGCTCATATATCTCAAGTCATGCCAGGAAACTGTTCACAGGAATTATAAGTCATTTGCTTAATGAGAGCTAAGTTCTTGTCAATTTCTTTTTTCTGTTAAGATTTTATTTATTTACTTGAGAGCAAGAGTGCACATGAGCAGGGGGAGGGGCAGAGGGAGAGAGAGAAGAAGACCCCTCTTAGCCTGATGTGGGGCTCAATCTCAGGACCCTGGGATCATGACCTGAGCTGAAGGAAGATGCTCTACCAACTGAGCCACCCAAGTGCCCCTTGTCAATTTATTTCTGAAGGAGACTAAATTGAAATGCCACCCTATCCCTAGATCCAGGTGAAAGGGACTCAGACACTGGGTCTGCCCTATAGGCCCTCCTTTGGGTCCCCCTTCCCCACAATCTAAGCATGAGGAACAGAATTCCTTTTCCAACATGCCTGCTCCTTTTCAGAGACTTGTGCTTCTTTTCCTGGGTCTACTCTCCAGAGTGTGAGCTCGGACATCAGTCTGTATGCTTAGGCCTGAGGTGTGTCCTGTTGCCAGGTCATGGACTCCAGAGTGACAGAGAAAAGGAGAAGCCCCTTATTCCACCATCACATTCCAGAGGGCATGTAGGTGAGTCCCAAATCTGTAACTTTATTCCTGGCCCTCTCCATCACCATTTGCAAAGTTCTGAGGATAGGACATACAACATTTAACAATTTTTAGCTTGATTTATCACTTTTAACTCTTAATATATTTCTACTATTGCCCTTGGCCACACAAAAGTAATGGAAATCATGACAGAGTAAGTTTAATACATTGGGTGTGATAATGAAGGTATGAAAGGAATCCAGAAAAGCTAAATTCAAATAATAAAAAAAATGCATCACCAGGTCAGACTGATCCAAAATGGAGGCATCTGAGTCCAGTGATCCTCAATCTAGAGAGAAACCTAGAAACGGATGTGAGCAATTCAGCATCCACCCTGGTGCGTTAGTTTGCTAGGCCTGAGGTAGCAAAGTTCCATACACTGGGTGGCACGAAAAACAGAGATTTATTTTCTCACAGTCTGGAGGCTGGAAGTTTGAGATCAAAGTGTCAGTGGAGGTGGTTTCTCTTGAGGCTTCTCTTGTTTCTCAGTTGCCTGTGTCCTCATGTGGTCTTCTGTCCATGTGTACCTATGTCCCAATCTCCTTGTTTCATACAGACCCCAGTCATTCTGGATTAGGAAAACCCATATGGCTTCATTTTACTTTAATTACCTCTTCTAAAGACCCTGCCTCCAAATATAGACACATTCTGAGGTACGGGGGCTAGGACTTCAACGCGAATGGGTGGGAACATAATTTAACCTATAACACATTGTTTGGGGAGATTTTATCCTCAGCATATGCAACACCTTCTGTTTTCATTCTCTACTCTGTATCAAACTCTGTGATGAAGACTTTTGTCTTCCAGTGTCTTTCCTTAGAAGAAAAGAGCACCATGTGCAAATGACAGTTATCAACCCATCAAAAGATAATTGACTGATATTTGGGTACCTTTCAGATGGTTTCTTTGAATTTCAATGGGATTCCTAGATCTCAAAGTCCCCAAATAAAACAATATATATATATACATATATATAACATATAGTAACAAAATAATTCCCAAAACTGCCCTGTGGAAGACAGAACCCTAATCCCACTGTCATCAAGTTGTGTTCGAGGGGAGGGCTTCACTCAGACTGGTCTGCAAACACCCCCATCCTGCACCCCCAGATGGGCCAGGCTGCCCACCTGCCTGCCCTGTTGGCCGTGTGGATGCCCTCCTGAGCTGGCCGGCCCCTCCCCCTACACTGATTCTCACCCGTCTGTGATTCTCACCTGTCTGCCCTCCCATGCAGAAAATCACTTGCGGTGATCAGGCCAGAAGGGAAGGAAGACAAAGGAAGGGAAAGCCAGCTCTGTCAAGGTGGGCTTAGCCAACACTGGGATGCACCGAGCAAGTTGAGGCCCCTCTTCCCCAAGGCTGAGCGATAAGGCTGCCTCTGTAGAGAGGAGTGGAAGGGACACTGACATTGGCATCAGCAGACCTGGGTTCAAAGCTCACTCTGCGGGGCACCTGGGTGGCTCAGTGGGTTAAAGCCTCTGCCTTCCGCTCAGGTCATGATCTCAGGGTCCTGGGATCGCGCCCTGCATCCGGTTCTCTGCTCAGCGGGGAGCCTGCTTCCTCTTCTCTTTCTGCCTATTTGTTGTTGTTTTAAAGATTTTATTTATTTATTTGACAGAGAGAGAGAGATTACAAGTAGGCAGAGAGGCAGGCAGGGAGAGAGGAGGAAGCAGGCTGCCTCCTGAGCAGAGAACCCGATGAGGGGCTCGATCCCAGGACCCTGAGATCATGACCCGAGAGGAAGGCAGAGGCTTAACCCACTGAGCCACCCAGGTGCCACGGTCTCTGCCTACTTGTGATCTCTCTCTGTCAAATAAAATAAAAGATCTTTAAAAAAAATAAACGCACTCTGCTACTCACCAGCTGTACAACTTCAGGTGTGTCCAAGCACCTTTATAGCCATGGCTTTATCATCTGTAGGCACGCTCTTCAACACAGTGGCCACTAACCATGGGTGGTGTTGAACACTTGGAATGTGGCTAGTCCAAAGAGAAAGAAACTCTAACTATAAATACACCCCAGATTTCAAAAAAGAAGTATATGGAATAGCTCATGAACAATTTTATGCAGATTACCTGTAAAACTATAATATTTTGGAGATACTAAGTAAAAGATATTACTAAAATTAATTTCACCTGCTTCTGTGGCTTTTTTAAAATGTGACTACTTGAAAATTTTAAATCACATATCTGACTTGTCTTATATTTGTGTTGGAGAGCACTGATCTATAACATGGGTTGGATGACCATCTGTCCTGGTCTGCCCAAAACAGTCTTAAATTATGCCTAGTGTCCTTATGGAACGATACAGTTTGGCACTTTTCCTGGATTTTTTTTTTAAACAAAGTAGTACTAATAGTTGCATTAAAATAAGCTGGAATGAGTTTGCAGATCTGCACACGAGACCTCCAGCTTCTGCTGTGTTCTCATTTAGTGGTAAAGGAGACACATTTCACAGGGAACAGAGGCTAGCGTGCGGGAAACTCTTTCAATAACTCATGTCTTTTCCTTACCCTTTCCAGAAGCATTTTTACTTACACCTCCCTTCCAAGGACACAAGCAGGCACGTGCGGATTAAACAAAATGCACTCAGAAACAGGCCTATTTACAAATTCTTGTGCATTCGGACAGCTGCAGCTTCTCATTATGTCGGAACACCACCACAGCTGGTGTGGACACACTGTGAATTATGTCTGCATCACAACCGAATCCAATGGCTTCTCTGCCTCACAGTTTTCTTAACTTAGTAAGATCAACATTGTTTCCAGGCCTCTGTGCTCTGCCCAGAACGTTTGGTCTTATCATCCCCAAACGATTATCTTTCGCATGGCAGAATTTACTCTGCCATTGCCAAAAACTTCAACATCTGTGGAGAGTTTTTTCAATTAAAAGTATTCCAGTCCATAGAAAGAAGTCAACGGAAAGTATCAATAATTCCCACATTATTAACTCCAAATGGAGCTTTGAAAAAGAGCACAGGCAATTTTATTTTTAACAATTTTAAATAATAACTACATTGAAAAAAATATTTTCAGAAAAATACCAGCACCATGGTGTTTCTTTTTCTTTTATTTTTTTAAAGATTTTATTTATTTACTTGGGAGAGAGAGACACAGCAAGAGAGGGAACACCGTGAGAGCTGGGGGAGTGGGAGAAGGAGAAGCAGGCTTTCCCACAGAGCAGGGAGCCTGATTCAAGGCTCGATCCCAGGACCCTGGGATCATTACCTGAGCAGAAGGCAGACACTTAACAACTGACCCACCCAGGCACCCCTACCATGGTGTTTAAAAAAAAGATATGTCTTAAAAGTTGATTAAAGTGTTTGAATATAAAGCATTACAGTATTTGAATATATAGGAAGAATAATGGTTCTGTTATTTTAATGATCAGAATATCAGTATAAAGTCATTTAAAATTTTTCTTCAGGGAACCTGGGTGGCTCAGTGGGTTAAAGCCTCTGCCTTCGGCTCAGGTCATGATCTCAGAGTCCTGGTATGGAGCCTGCTTTCTCCTCTCTCTCTGCCTACCTCTCAGCCTACTTGTGATCTCTCTTTCTCTCTCTCTCTCTGTCAAATAAATAAATAAAAATATTTAAAAATAAAAAAATAAAAAAATTTTCTTCAATATATACGAATTATATACAAATATTTGCTACTTTCAGTTTTTAAAAAGAATAGGTATTTGCAAAATGATTTTTGTCTTTTTTTAAAATATTTTATTTATTTGACAGGGAGAGAGAAATCATAAGTAGGCAGAGAGGCAGGCAGAGAGAGAGGAGGAAGCAGGCTCCCTGCTGAGCAGGGAGCCAGATGCGGGACTCGATGCCAGCACCCTGAGATCCCTGAGCTGAAGGCAGAGGCTTTAACCCACTGAGCCACCCAGGTGCCCTAAAATGATTTTTGAATGTAATTATTTTACAGATCTGCCACTGTAATAAATCAATGTGTTAGTCAATACATTGATAATTCAATTTTTTTTTTCCTTTAGGGACTCCTTTTTTATTCTCAGAAGTGTTCCAAGCTAGGTGGTCTACCATTTGGTCACCCAAGCCCAGAGACAATCATTACCCCCTTACCGCCCAGGGCTGTGTCCCAGGTCTGCAGGCTTCTGTGTGAAATTTTGTACATAAATCCTTCCAGATGCATCAGTCTTACCTGTGGCTTCCAGACCTCCTAAGGCTTCCCATGATATTCCTGTTTCCCTCCTTTCCATCCTCACCATCTTCAAAAGCCTTGACAATCAGTGGTGGTATTATTACACTTCATCACTGTGTAAAAGTAGTCTAGCTAAAAACTGAATCATTAGTATATAAAACTTCCCATGCAATGTGCCTGTTTTGAATAACTCTTTTTTGGAAACTTTATTATATAGTATGGGACCAAAGAAAGTGTCCTTTTTTTTTTGAAATGACTAAATGATCTCAATTTAGAATTTTTATTACCTAACAACTGTAACTTTCAAGGTAAGAGACTACTAATTAAATCAGGGATCTAGTAGTATAATTTTTAATCATTATCTACCTAACTCACAAATATAAGCTTTAGTGTTAAACAAAATATAAAGATTAATTCATTAGGTTATAAATATGTTAATTATGCTAATTCACCGTATTAATTATAAGACATCATACCTCAGATGGCTTAAGAGTATGTAAATGTAAAAGATGACAACATGCCCAGGAAGGTTGAAATCAAATGTCTTTTAGCACTTTAGGTTAGATTTACATTTTCTAACATGCTGTCTTCCTATATATATATATATATATATATTTTTTTTAAAGATTTTATTTATTCATTTGACACAGAGAGAGAGATTACAAGTAGGCAGAGAGGCAGGCAGAGAGAGAGGAGAGAGGAGGAAGCAGGCTCCCTGCTGAGCAGAGAGCCCGATGTGGGCCTCGATCCCAGGACCCTGGGATCATGACCTGAGCCGAAGGCAGCGGCTTTAACCCACTGAGCCACCCAGGCGCCCTGTCTTCCTATATTTTTTATTTCCACACTATTATTTACAATATAAAATAAAGGCTAATAAGTCAGTAAAAAAAATCGACCCCGCCTCAAACTCTGAAGGACACCGGTCACTTCAGAGAAGAATGATCGCGGTGCTTCTTCTGTTTCCTTCAGCTGTGCTTTCTCAACTTCTGCTCAGAAGCCTCTGCACAGTGCATCGCCCGTGGCAGGGAGCGCGGGCCGCACTGAGGTCCCCGCCGGCCTCCAGCCGCCTAGGGACGAGCAGTCACAGGGCTCCCCGGCAGTTCTATTCCAGATGCAGCGGGATCTGGAAAAGCGGGGACTTTCCGGACCTCTTTCTACAGCTGTATTCTTTCATGAACTGCAAACGGTGCAAGCTAGCGAGGACGAAGCTCACTGCTGAGGTGAAAACAGAGATCCTAGTTAAAAATGTAAAGCAATCTGCGATCTGGAAAATACGGTTCAAACTTGCAAGAAAAACTGACGTCGGCTTCATGGCCGCGTGGATCATTCTTTTTGTGCCTCCCCCTCCATTGCCAACTAGCCTGACACACACCGGCCCAGCTGAGAGATCCATCCGTGCAGGCGGGCGGACTGGACCTCCCGGAGGTTACAGGGAGAAAGGAATCTAGACGGCCACGGGGGGCGGAGAGGAGGCCGCGGCGGTGACAGCGGCGGTGGCACCAGAGGCGGCAGCGGGAGCGGCAGCAAAGGTAACCCCCGCGAAGAAGGTGGACGTTAACAATGGAGAGTGGACCTCTGCCTGGCACCGCAGGCTGCAGCTGAAGGGTCCAGCCGCTCGTCGGTTTGTGCCCAGATTCCTGAGGGGAGGGCCCCATGGTGGGGGAGAGGGAGGAGGAGGAGAGGAAGGCAGACCTGGAGCTCTGGACGAACACGTTTCCTGCTGTCAGCCCTGGGGTTCAGGAAGAGGCCCTGCTAGGACCTCTGGGACTCTCCTGCTTGGGGATCCCCCCACTAGGTGGCGGGCACAGCCAAATCCGCAAGGGCTAAGCACATGCCTCCCCCTACTCTGCCAACAGCCTTTCTTTATCGTTGTTCAAATATTCTTTTTTTAAAATAATTGTATCAGTTTTTCTTTTTCTCATGCCCGCTCGGAAATAGAGGCCACACAGCTCAAGGAAGAGAAACTAAAAACTTGTGCTAAAGCGCCACCTACTGGAACACAAAAGGCTTCTAATTGTCAACCTGTTGAACTGTCAGAATCCAAGTGAACAAAACCTTACCTAAATAAGAAAAACGTTCACTATTTAAATTACAGTGCCAAAGACCCTTCCCATCAAACGCCAGGAAAAATCACAGTGATTCAGTATCACAAAAATAAAATGAAGAAAATTCTTCAGCAACCAAACAGAAACATGGAATATTGTGAACTCATATTCAACAGCTGTTATGAAAAAATTCAAAAAACTAAAATAAAACTCAGAAAGGAAATTCAGTGAACACAGGAATAAAATTAGTGTTCAGGAGTACTTTTTCAAGGACACTAAAATGCTAAAAAAGAACCAAACAGAAATCCCGGAGTAAACAAACTCAATAAACAAGATGAAGAATGCATTAGAAAGCATTGGAAACAGCAGATCAGATGGAAGAGAGAATAAGTAATCTGGAAGATAGGATTCTAGAAATGATTCAGGTGCAAGATAGAGAAGAAAGATTTTTAAAACGTGAAGAAATCCTTTGAGAACTATCAGACTCCATTAGGAGAGTCAACAAAAGAATAATAGGTATACCTGAAGGAGAAGAGGAAGAGAAAGGATCAGAGAGGTTATTTAAAGAAATAATGGCTGAGAATTTCCCCAACCTGAGATACCCAACTGGGTGTCTATGTCCATAAAGCTGATAGAACACCTTATTACCTCAATGCAAAAATACCTTCTCCTAGACATGTTACAATGAACCTGTGAAAAATCAATGATAAAGAATTTTAATGGCAGCCAAGGAAAGAAAGAAAGTATCTGACAAGAAAATCTCTCATGAAGTCATCAGCAGATATTCAGCAGAAATTCTACAGGCCAGGAGAGAGTAGAATGATGTATTTAAACTATTGAATGATAAAAAAACTGTCCATCAAAAATACTCTAATTAAAAAAAACTTTTTTAAAAAAATGGCTTATCCAGTTAAGTTATCCTTCAGATATGATGGAGAAGTAAAGGCTTTCCCAGGCAAATGAAAGCTGAGGGAGTTCACCACCACTGGATCTGCCATACAAGAAATGTTGAAAGAAGCTCTTCAAACTTATACAAAAAAACAAAAGTGCACACACTTTAATTAAGGTGATAAATAGGCAAACTTTTAAACTGTAACTGTATTTTAGAATAGAGTGTTAATTATCACATAAAGGTTAAAGGAAAAGTGTATTAAAAATAACTATAGCTATTACAATTTCGTAACAAAATCACAGCATAAAAAGAAATAATTTATGACATTAAAAATATAAAAAGAGATGAAAAGGATTCCTGTCAGCAGAAAAAGGACTATTTTATTTATGAGATGTTTTATACAAACCTCATGGCAACCACAAAACAAAAATCTAGAGCAGAGACATAAAACATGAAAAAGAGGGAGAATAAGAAAATCACCATGGAAAACCACCAACTCATAAAGGCAGAAACAGAAGAAACAAGAAACAGTGGAGATACAAAATAACTAGAAGGCAGTAGTAAGTCCTTACGTATTAGTGATCACCCTAAATGTAAAGGAATTGAACTCCACTAATAAAGGCACAGCGTGGCTGCTGGAGTAAAAAAGCAAGATCCAACTCTATGCTGCCTCAGGAGACTCATTTCAGCATTAATGACACACAAAGGCTCAAAGTGGAGGGATGGAAGACAATATTCCGTGCAAGCAGAAAACAAAAGAAGGCAAGCATAGTCATACTTATATCAAGCAGAATAGGCCTTAAGCCAAAAAATGTAACAAGAAACAAAGAAAGTCATCATATGATAAAAGGATCAATATATCAAGAAGATATAGCAATTGTAAATACATACATTCCCAGCATCTGAGCACTGAAGTATATTAAGCAAATGGTAACAGATCCTAAGGGAGAAGTAGACAACAAGACAATAATAGTAGAAGACTTCAGTGCCCCACTATCAGCAGGAATAGATGATCCAGACAGAAAGTCCACAAGGAAATATTGGACTTGAGCCATGACTTAGGACAAATGGACTTAACAAGCACATACAGAACATCCATCCAACAGCAGAAGAACACACATTCTTCTTACACACACAGAGAACATTCTCCAGAATAGAGCATATGATAGGACACAAAACAAATTTTAGCAAATTTAAGAATATTTAAATCCAATATATAACTGTACCAAAGTAAACACTGTACACCTTAAATTTACATGTTTATTTAAAAATTTAAAAAAACTGCCTTACCCTGCTTTGAACCTAGTATACAATAACATTGTTTTTTGTTAGTTTATTTAAATACCATAAATTATGCTAAAGTTGTTGCAAGTGAATTGAGTCGATGAATTGGTATGAATTGGTATAAATATATTATGTATTACTTTCCATTATTGCATAATACTTTATTACAAACAGAAGAAGACTGTATCTTAGATCTGTATCCTGGCTCTGCTACTTATAAATTGCATGTTTTGAGACAATTTGTTTAATCTTTCTGGAATCCCATATCTATAAAGAGTTACAGATTATGCTTGGTTACATACATAAAAAGGAAAGCCAAAATGACTGACTTAAACAAGATGGACATATGTTTCTATCACACATAAACTCCCACAGTCATTTAGGATTCCTGAAACTTTCTCTTTCTGCTCTTTCATTCTCAAGTTCTGAGTTCAGTGGCTTCTATCTAAGATTATCTCATAATCCGATACAGTGCCCAGAGGTCCAGCCATCACTTTCGTATTCCAGGAGGCAGAAGAATAAAAAGGAGAGGATTAGAAGCCCAACCAAGTTAGGTCCATTTAACGTACTTCCCAGAATTCCCACACAACACTCCCAATTACATCTCAGGAAATAGACTGTACTTTCATGGTTTCACCTAGTTTTAAGAAAGCATAGAAATTTAAGCCTTTAACTAGGCACACTGATAGTCGCAAATGTAATAAGAATTACACTCCTTAAGAAGAAGACGAGATTCATGGGGGAAAAGCCATGAATTTTCTGCATTGCTTTCCACTAGCTCCGTAGTCAGGGTGGGGGTTTGTCGGGGGTAGGGAGGGAAAAATAATGAAACAAGATGGGATGGGGAAGGAGACAAACCATAGGAGACTCCTGATCTCACAAAACAAACTGAGGGTTACTGGGGGGTGGGAGGGTAGGGATAGGGTNGGGGGGTCGTGGGGGGTAGGGAGGGAAAAATAATGAAACAAGATGGGATGGGGAAGGACACAAACCATAAGAGACTCCTGATCTCACAAAACAAACTGAGGGTTACTGGGGGGTGGGAGGGTAGGGATAGGGTGGATGGGTTATGGACATTGGGGAGGGTTTGTGCTTTGGTGAGTGCTGTGAAAGGTGTAAGCCTGATGATTCACAGACCTGTACCCCTGGGGGCAAAGAATAAAAAATAAATAAAATAAATAAAATAAAAAGAAGAAGAAGACGAGATGGATATTGGGAAGCAACTACCTTTAACCTGTATTGATATATAAAATGAGGTAAATAATGCCTTAATCAAATTGTGGGAACCAAGTTCAGGTCTGAAGGCCTGAGAACCGGGAGCACCGAGGGCAGAAGAAGATTGAAGTTATGGCTCCAGTAGACAGGCAAAGGGTTCATTCAACCTTACTCCACTTTTTTGATCTATTCAGGTCCTCAATGGGTTGAACGATGCCCACCCACATGGGGGAAGACAATCTGCTTTACTGACTTCACTGATTCAAATGCTAATCTCTTCCAGAAACACCCTCACAGAAACACCCCAAAATAATGTTGGAGCAGATATCTGGCCATCCAGTGGCCCAGTTGAATTGATGCATAAAATTAAGCATCATTCCAGCCGAAGCAGCTTGCTCTCCAGAACACGAATCAAGTAAAGCCTCCCTTTACTTAAAGATGCATAATAAGCTCTCCTAAGGTAGTTTCCACATGAGGGGAGGCTATTTTCCTTAAGATCCAACTCAGCTACCTATTGTTGCCGTAAGACCCAAAGCTGATGTCATGTATCAGCATCTCCAGGGGGAGAAGAACAAAATCTGACTGGAGGAAATAGTTTGTACACCAAAGTAATGGCAAGGTTTTGCTGATTTATGTTGTCAGAAAGCTGAGGAATCTGTCCAAGAATTGATCCTCATGAACTTATATCAAGGAAAATATATTAAAACACCATATAGAGCCAGAATTATTAAAATGGGTGCACCTGCCATAGATTTGGGATTTAATGTGCTAGCTCATGCTGTCGTAAATAGCTCTGACAATGTATTGGGTTTGTTGTTGTTGTTGTTGTTGTTTTATTGGAACATAGTTGACACATGATATTATATTAGCTTCAGGCACACAACATAGTGATTCGACCACTGTATGCATTTTGCTATATGCTCACTATCAGTTTATTTGGTTGAACCCTGGACTGAATGGTAGCTTAGGGAAACAAATATATTAGAGTGAATATATCACTCCATGACCTGTATACCCATCCACCCACTACGTTCCAGAGGCCTTCCCAACATTAAGACATTGAAAAATGCATTAAGGAGTGCGGCACCAGCATCTTTGCAAAGTTCTGTGGTGATTGCCCTCTGTACACCAGGTATCAAGGAAGGAAATGCCACCATTGAGGTGGACTCCCCAATTTCAAAGGGTGTAAGTGACAGAGTCCTAGAATGGCAGAGTCTAGCTGACAGTGCCTAACTTCCAAAGACAAAGAAGCTACACTAACCATAATGGGAAAGGAATGAAGTAGTCATGAAAATGTTTTGACCCACTGGAATCTTTGGAAGTGGCTAATTGACCATGATGTCTCTACAATGAAAGAGGGGGGCAGCCTACTAAAATATTACTTGATCTCTATAACAGGGAGCATTTCCAGGCCTGTGGCTGGAATCTGGACTTAAGACACCACAATGGAGGGTCACCAACTTTTATCTAGGTTCCATATGTAAGCCATTCACAAACCCAGAGTGCCTTGACTAAAGCGTAGGCAGAACCCTTGAAGAAGGGACTCTGCAGCACAAATACAAGTGTATAAATAAGTCTTTTTTATACTTACCCAGAGGTATCTGTAGCCATTTAACGAAGTTATTATATCCTGGAGAAAAGGGAAATCCTAGATCTTTGGGGGATTACTAGGCACTGGTTCTAAATTGACACTACTTCCTGGGCACCCCAAAAAAACCATTATGGCATTCCAGTGAAAGTAGGGGCCTATAGCAGGGAGATGATAAATGAAGTTTGGACCAAAGCCTGAATCACAGGGCACCAAAGGATTCATGAACCAAACTTATGCGTATTTTCCTATTTTGCAGAACGTATGATTGGAATAGACATTCTGGCTTTTGAAACAAGGTCCATTATAAAAATGTAGGGTGCATGCCTACATCTAATTTGCCTCTTTCTTTCTATGAAAAAGAGGAAAAAATGTTCAAGAATGATTTTGGGTTGTCATAAACATAATCAGATGATAGCTATAACTGTAGATTCCCTTCCTTACTGCTATCTTTAGTAAAGCAAATAATGCAGCCTTGGATATGCAAGTATTGATTTGTCAAATGCTCCTTTCACTACACTAGTTAATAAGGACCACCAGAAGTGGTTTGCTTTTTCCTGGTAGGACCAAGAAAATACCTTCTCAGTCATACTTGAGGGGCTCATCAACTTTCTTGTTATCTCCCTTAACACATTTCACAGAGAGATTGATCATCTTGATATGCTACAAAATATCACACTGGGGCACTGCATTGATGCTTTTGTGATAATTTACTGAATGAACAGACATAAGAGGTATTTTGGATACCTTAGTAAGATAACATGTGAGCCAGAATATAGGAGATATATTCCATGAAAATTTAGGACCCTATACAATCTTAAAATTTTGCTGATTCATAATTTGTAAAATAAAAATCTTACAAAATTCAAAAAAAAATTAGGACCCTAGCATTTCAGTGATGTTCTGGCACCTGATGACCTAAAGCATGTCAATTTCATAAAAGAAGAATGACATGTTATTGCATCTTGCAATGGCTACCTCTAAAATAGAAGCATAAGGTCTGGTAAGCCTTTGGGATTTTGGTGGGTTGTTTGTAGTAGCATTTAAATATGCTACTCTGATCCATTCATCAAGTGAATGAGATGCCTGTCAGTTTTAAGGTGAGAATCAGAGAAAGAGGGGGCTCTGCAGCAAGTTCAGGCTATAATGCAAGATGCTGTCCTACTTGGGCCTTTGACCAAGGAGATAGAATGATACCTGCAGCATTTACGGATGTACAGAGCATCTGGAAAATACAAATAAGGAAGACATTGCTCAGATCTCTGATGTTTCATAGTAAATTAAATTTTTACACAAATAAAGATTTTCTTTTGGATAAATAACTTCTGGTTTACTCCTAAGCCCTAATGAAAGCTGAATATCTAATGATGCTTCATCAAGTGACCCTAAGTACTAAGCCACCTGTCATGAATCGATGATATCTGACCCTACAAACCATGAGATTGGATATGGGTGTCCACAATTTATTATCAGGAAGAAAAGGATTTAAGATCTTGCTTTATCTTTAAGTCATAAAGATACAAGTTATAGGGCCAGATAGATAAGATAATTTTCATCAACTCCTATATTACCTCCTTTCCTTCAAACCATACCTGGAGCCTCAGGGTGGGGGGTGGGGATTGCTTCTTATGACCTACTGAATGAGAAGGGGAAAACTTGGGCCTGGTTTCCAGATACTTTTACTGAATAGGCTGGCTCTGACTGAAAGTGAATGTTTACACAATTATGTGCCCACTTAAGAGCTGTCCTGCAGAAAAGTAGTAAAAGGAAATCTTTCCCTTAGAAAATGGGCTTATGTCCATGAAATTAACTAATATCATCATAGATACCATCACTTAGATCAGTTGGACTAATATAACAAGAAAAGACCCTACTGACAAAACAGTTTTAGTTCCAATTGGGAGAAAACAACCCTGAAACCATGGGCTCATAGCTTTCAGAATACAGATAAATGCTTTGAATCCATGACCAATAAATGATGCAGTTTCTCCCATAAAATATATACTGGTTCAGGAATCAAGGAGGGTGAAAATGGCAATGGCTCTTCTCACTTTTGTAGTTAGTAACTCACTCATAAAATTTTCATTTCCTATTCCTGAAACTTTGAGCTCTGGTAGTGTGAAGGTCTTATGTCACAGAATTCTTTCACCAGACCATGATAATAATTCCACTGAAATGAAGGTTGTGACAACCATTTGGCCTTTTGGAATCCTCATGCCACTGAACCTAATAGGCAAACAAAGGAGTTACTCTCCCAGTTATTTGTTCCTAGATTATGGAGAAATTGTATTCTTCTTCATGGGGCAAGCAAAGTGGATTATGTCTGGGAAATGGGATTCACTCAGGGCCTCTTTGTACTTCCATATCCAATAAGAAAAAATTACAGGAAAACTCAAGTAACGTCAATAATACAGAACCACTGATAATTCAGAGAGTTTAGCAATGAAGGTTTGGGTCATCCCACAATGTAAATAATCCCAACCTGCTCAGTTCCTGTAAAGGAAACATAGTCTGAGCAGTAGTCAATCATAGGACTGTGGCAGCTATTGTTTTTCTTACGTATATGTACATTAAGTAATATCTCTTTTTTTCTCTTTTAAATATTTTTATTTATTTATTTATTGAGAGAGAAAGAGAGTGGGAAGGAGAATCTGAAACAGACTCCATGCTAAGTGCAGAGCTTGGTGTGGGGCTTAATCCCACAACCTCAAGATCATGAACTGAGCCAAAAGCAAGAGCTTAACTGACGGCCACCCAGGTGTCCGATATTAACCAATTTCTTACTTCTCCTTTCCTTTAATTTGATACAAGATCTGTTGGTGACGGTTAGCATTCCAATTTGGTGTATAGATAACAGTGTATTCAGATAGATCTGTGACAGAATTTAAAGAATGATTAACAGCACCTGGAAATACATAGCATCACTGTTGGCACCTTGTGTGTCCCTGCTCTGGGGAAAGAGTGAGAAATTCTTTGTACAAAAGATAACTGCAGTTCATTAGGAAGATGTATGGAGTTATTTTGGATGTAGTACGGAAATTCAAAAATGTATGGAAAGGCAATTATAAATTGACTGTATCAATGATTAAGTATTCTTTCTCAGCTTTGAACCCATCCTTCTGAACTTTGTTGGGACTCTGCAGACCACCTTTATATTTTGCCCACTGGCTCCATGTTAGGCTCCACCAATCAGGACAAGAGATTGGCCAGAGGTTGAAGAAAGAAGAAGGGACACACTGCTTCCTGTTTCCTATTTGTTCCAGCCTTTGCTTCCTGTCATTGTCACCAAGGCAATGTTCCCTGACCCTGGCTGTAGAAGTTTGTTCCAACAGCAGCAGTTGATTTTGACATACCCAAACTCATCACGTCTCTTCAGAGATACCAGTCCCAGTTGCTGCCTCCTCTTTAGAGGTCTGGGTCCAGCCCCCTTGGAGTCTTCTATGATCTCAGAGACACCAGCATGGTCAGGCAGCCTCCCTTTCTCAAGGCCTCCTCAGTTCTTTAGGATCCCTTCTCCAAGTGTGTAAGTTGTTACACTTCCTTTTGTTCCCACAGCCCAACAAAGTGGTAACTGCTTCCTGAAAAAGAGAGTGTCCACCTTTTTGAATTTTTAGTTCACTGATACTAGTTAACAGCTGTTATGTAAATTCTCTGTTAAAATAACTGGTATGGTTTCTGTTTCCTGACTATCTCTTGACCTAGTGGACAAAATGACTTTGAAGTTGGGGGATTTGAGCACAACACCTGGGTGCACAACCCATGAGCTATATAACTCAGTAAAGTGGTCAGTCCAAGTGTTAGTTCCCATATCTATAAAAATGAGATAGTAAAGATATAAGGATTAAGTGATAAAATTCAACTAGAACAGGTTTATTCATGAAAATCACAGCACAGATATACAGGAAAAAAACAACTTTTCTATTATAGAAGTTAGCTGAGCTCTGAAACACCCATTTCCATTGGTGGTGGAAATAACTTAATCTCACCAGCAAATATGATTACTCTTGAGTTAACCCCATCACTTTCAGGTTCACTCCAGTGATCTTCCTTTTTCAAACATTCTTTCTTCCTGTCTTCTTTCACAGTCTGACTGGTTGGCTCCTGGACTCTCAGGAACTTAGGTAAAACATGGCACCAGACCAGCACTTCGCACCCTGTCTTCATGGGCTCCTCAGAGGCTCTCCATCTGTCTTGTCTTCAGTGTATGATTCTGTCCTTGGTCCCCACTGTGGAGCTCTGACTAGTTCACCCCACCTGGTTGACTCTCAGCCAATTGAACCACCTGGTCCCCCCAACCCCTGGCACACACATGCCACCCAACACCCCAAATCAGTGCCCTCCAGTCTTGGTTCTGCTTCCTGGGGTCTCCCATGCTTGCTAGGCTCTCTGCAACCTGGTCTGGGGCTCTGGATGGTCAGAGGGCATGAGATGAGCCCACTCTCTCTTCATCCCCCATTATCCCAGGGGTGCCTGTCCCTCCCTCCCCAAATCCGCCTCCTGGAAGGACCTCAAAGACACTGTGGCTTTGTAGAAAGAGAATGAGGCAGCAACTAATTGAAAGAATTTATTTTCACTGCAAAACACATTGTACTATTTGAATTTTATACTATAAGTGGGTTGTCTTTATTTTATTTTAAATATGGTACAGAGATTACCTGGGCAGTGGATTATGACTTATTTTTTATTTCTTATATTATTTTTTTCTAAAAATGAATAAATGCTTGATTAATGTTGGGGGGCACTTTAAAAACTTTCCACAGCATTTGCAGATCCTAAAGGGTCTGGTGACATGTCCCATGTCCCACTTTGCCTTGACTCATCTCAGCCACTGGCCTACATGAAGCCACGCAGCCTCAGCACCAGGAAGGACAGACACCCATTTTGGGAAGAGCAGGGCAATTCTCTGCTTCAGTAATTGTGGCTTTTAGTCACACAAGGAATATCACAGGTTTATGCTAGACGAGGCTTGCTTCCAATTTATTATACATTATTCTGTGAAGCATTACTCATTATTCCACATTTGTGTGAAAGATAATGTTGTTAGTAGGCAAGAAGCAGAATGTGGCTAGGGAGTTCACCAAAAAGAATTGATTCAGAACCATGCTTACTGATTATGATCCTTATTGGAGCAGGGACAGAAAAAGAACTGGTTATGTATTAGCAAAAATCAAATTGTGATTTAAAGGCAGTAATTTAGTTAACCGAATGTATGCAAGTGATTAAAATGCAATATTGCTGTGATTATAATGCAATCAGCAAATTATTAAACTGCAATCAAAATGTAAACAAGTCCTACGTGTCTGCCAGAAGTCTCCTCATCTCATTATTTTAACTCAATCTGTAAACTAGTTTTTAGTAAATAGACTCTTTCATATTTCTCAGCTGTCACATTTCATTTTTTTCTTTTAATTTGTTAACTGAAAGAAAATATCAGAGGGACATTTTGGAAGAATGTAGTATATCTTTCCAAACATAATTTTTAAAGGTATACATATCAAAATTTATCAGTATTATTGTACAAAATTCGATTTGCTAAAAGAAAAAAATTAAACATCATGTTTGCTTGTTTATAACACAAAAATTAAGCAACATGTTAATGAGTGATGAGCATAACACTACTTTTATGATTGGTAGATTAGTTTACAAATTAAGCTTTAAAAGGTCACACTACATATGTAAATATACTCAACACTAGCAATGGATATGATTACACTTTTAAAATGTTTTAATGTAGGTGATTATTCAATGTTAAAATTATACCATTTTCAAAATGTAACTGTCAAAATAGTGCATTTTATTTAAATTACACATGTTGACTATATCCCTAGCTTTGCTCTGCTTACATTCTTTAAAATAGCTTACTGATTTTCTGATCATAAATCATACAAGAAAAAAATAATCTCTCAAGTATTTCACCCATCTTATCCCAGTAGACGTCCCTAAAGGAAAACCTAAAATACTTTTCATGAACAATATCCTAATTTTTATTTTAATTAATATTGTAGTACCCATTTTAAAAAAATTATTTTATTTATTTCTTTGACAGAGAGGGAGAGAGAGAGCAGCAGAGGCAGAATGAGAATGAGACTCCCCACTGAGCAAGGAGCCCAATATGGGATTCGATCCCAGGACCCCAGGTTCATGTCCTGAGCCAAAGACAGATGCTTAACCGAATGAGCCACCTAGGCACCCAGTTCCTATTGTTTAATATGAACCATCATTTCCAGACTTCTTCAGATTCCTATAATGTAAGCTTCAATGAAACTTTACCCTTCATTGGAAAATTTGCTAGAAATTCTGACTGTACTTATAATGTTGTAATATAGGTGGGTTGGACTGCCTTCAAAGGTTGAGACACAAAGAGCTATTTCATTTAAGCAAAATAGAGTGTCTCAGAATTGTTTTCTTAGACTAGGGTGGGTCCAAGTGGCAATTATGGTATTTGAGGCTATGCTTCCAGACAGCCTACATTGTCTGTCTCTGGAACTGGAACAGCTTAGACGGATCTCAAAACTGACCTGGATATTATAGGAATTTTAATTTTTCTTTTCTATATCTTCTTCATTAAAATAACAATGAACCAAGTTAAAACAAAATAAAAAGTAAAATATAATCTTTTCTGATTGCAATCTTCAAATCCGGAAAAGTTAAATACAAAATCAATGTGTAAATATATTAGGTATTCATTTTTTTTTCTTTTTGCATACAAAAAAAATT
The DNA here is from genome assembly GCA_002007465.1 of Ailurus styani. Classification (NCBI taxonomy): domain Eukaryota; kingdom Metazoa; phylum Chordata; class Mammalia; order Carnivora; family Ailuridae; genus Ailurus; species Ailurus styani. The sequence continues at coordinate 362,653 of LNAC01000663.1, read as the reverse complement.
TATGAATCTACTTTTTCCATATGTTTGCCTTTTAACTTACAATAAAGTTCTGTGGTTTACTTATTCGTTGTATAATTATTAAACATTTGAGTTGTTTCTAGTTATTATTAATACCTTATAAAACTATCTTTATATAAATGTTTTTCTTACCTTTGAAATAAGTAAATAAAATTAATTGGTGGTGCAATCCATAAGACCAAAAAAATTTAAATCATAACATTGAAGAGAGAACTATATATAAAACAGTGATATGTGCTGGACAATGTTCTAAGTGACTTACACATATTCACTTCTAATCCTTCAAACAATTTCATAGAAGTGAGTCATTTGTAATCATCAATATGGTTACATTTTACAGATAAGGAAACTGAAGCACAGAAAAGTAAAGCAACCTGCCCAAGATCACACAGATAGCATATGAAAGAGCTGATATTCCAACTCAGGCTGTCTGGTGTGAAAATACACTCTCAACCATTACACTACACTTCCTCCTTAATGACTAAACAAATAGAGGATCCAAAAGTTAAGAAAAACTATATCGAGATAATGGACTGAAAACAAAATTATCGTACACCTACAAAAAAGAAGGAAGGAAAGGAGGAAGAGAAGAAGGGAGAGAAGTAGGGAACTTGGGAGAAAAAGGAAAAGGAAGGAAGGATAGAAACACAAAACCTGTAACAGTGCTGGGAAACAAGAAATAGGCACGAGTGGAAGAGAATGGGTGAGGAATTCCTAGACACTGAAGCCATGATAGCGAATGGAGCACTGAACCAGTTGAGAGCTCCTCACCACACACACACACACACACACACACACACACACACACACACACACTCAGACTGCAGGAGAGGTCAGCAGTTGGCCTACACCAGAGACTGAAACCTGGAACATGTCCTGTGAAGACAGTGAAGATTCCAAGTGGAGAGTAAATACCTACCAAAAAAGGAAGTATATCTCAAGAAACGGTGGACCACCATATCCTAAAATAGAAAGAAATAAGAAAGAAGCTTCTACCCAGGATGGGAATACCATCCAGCCAAGTAAAGATGCCTTGAGTTGGTTCTTCGGGATCCTTGTTCTGCCTGACTGTGTCATGCCTATAACATGAACCTGCCATCTGCACACCTTGTCCACTTTACTAACGTGCCTGGAGTCAGCTTTCTCACTCAAGGGAAAAGCCAGTGGAAATATAGACCTGCAAATTGCAGAGAAACTCTCACCAGCAACCTGCAGGGGGTGAGGGAGAATCACCAAATGGAACAATTGATCCTTAAAAATCCATAGTGATTCAGAAAGCAGAAAAAAACTTAGAAAAAAATTAATTAAAAAGCTATCAAATAGAGGGGCACCTGCGTGGCTCAGTCGATTAGCCATCTGCCTTTGGCTCAGGTCATGATCTCAGGGTCCTAGAATCGAGTCCCACATCAGGCTCCCTGCTTAGCGGGGAGCCAGCTTCTCCTTCTCCTCTTCCCCCACTAGCTTGTGCTCACATTCTCTCTTCTCTCAAATACATAATTTTTGTAAAAGTTATTAAATGGATCTGAGAGAATATGTTCGAAAGAACAGATTTCATGGAAAAAAGAATGGAAACAATAGACTGTCATGTGAGGTAATGAAACTGTTCCATATTTTATATTATAGTTATGGTTACATGACTGTGTGCTTTAGTTTTTATCCCTTAAAGGGGGTGAATATTACTCTATGTGAATTATATTCAATAAACATGACCTTTAAAATGTTCAAAATGTGATTGCACAACGTTTTTTTTAAATTAAGACTCCTAAGTGAAAAAAAGTGGCATAAGTAAATTAGTACTCTAAAAGACAAAGTAAAAGGGCAAAGTCAAAATTTCTCCAAGAACACAAAATAAAAAGACAAAAGGAAGGACAATATGAGAAAACATTTTACAAAAACAAGCCACAAAGTCCAATATGCTTTTAGTAGGGGAGCTCCATAAAAATTTAAAGAAAGAGAGAGAGAAAAAAGAGAAGGGGAGAGAAGAAGAAGAAGAAGAAGAAGAAGAAGAAGAAGAAGAAGAAGAAGAAGAAGAAGAAGAAGAAGAAGATTTCTCCCAGATAAAAAGAAGCACAAGTCCTTGAGTTCACATGCCTAGTCTAAGACCAAATAGGATAGTAAGTCAAGACCATGACTTATATGCATCCTGATGAAATAAGAGAACTCATAAGACAAATAAAACTTCTAATAGCTGTAGTTAGGATAGAAGATGAGGGAACAAGGATCAGAGTGGCATCAGAATTCTTATTGGCAATTCTAATTGGTTGCTATTAAATAATGAAGATTGTCGTCAAGGTTCTGAGGGAAAATGCCTGTTTTCTCCACTGGAAAGCTACTGTGTTTCCTTTTTCCATACTCTGTTAGAAGCCAGTCACTACAACCAGCTAACTTCTCCTGGAGAGAGAAGTATCAACCAATGCATGGGCAAATGTTAAAATGTTTCTTCTGACAGGTTCATGCTAAGGCTTCAGCTCTTCTTCAAGTACCTCCAGTATGTGCTGGCTCTGGAGGTGCATATGCCAAGATGGCAGCCTGCATTCTTCTCTCTTCTTCATACTTCTGATCAGAGCCCCTTCACAGCCCTCTATAAACTAACACACACCACCGTGAATCTTCTGACCACTGTCACTTTTCTTATTAGCATTATCTGACCTTATATTGTAATTTCCTATTGTAGATTATTTGCCCACTACCACCACCATGTAAATTCCACAAGAAAGGGATTTTGTTTATGTCTTTCACTTTTTTTTAGGTGTCTCCATGGAGCCTGAAAAATTTTTGTTGAATGAAAAAACAAATATGAATATTGTTTGGAACCAAAGGACTCTAAGACTGTAATTTAATGTTTCTTGTCTTTTTAAAACCTTAGACTAAGAGAAAGATAAGGCAATACATAGTTCCTTTTCCTCTCTTTCTTTTCTCAGTCATCAGTAACCCAAAGCAGATAGCCATGGTGGAATGTGCAAGTATCAAGAAGCAATGGAAACAGTTCAGTTTGTTTTCTGTGGTGTTTCTGCTCTTCTCATAAGAATGAAGCACATGTGTATGCATAACCCATGCAATACAAATTGTGTAAATTCTGTGATTGTGCATATGAGTTCAATGCTTTTATAGCTGCATTTTAAACTGGCATTGCACCAAATAAAGAAAAAGGGTGACAATTATGCTAGTAATTATAAATGAAGGGGGGAAACGAACCATGAGTGACTGTGGACTCTGAACAACAAACGGAAGGTTTTAGAGGGGAGGAAGGTTGGGGGATGGGTTGGCCCAGGTGATGGGTATTAAGGAGAGCACATATTGCACGGAGCACTGGGTGTTATACATAAACAGTGAACCTTGGAACACTACATCAAAAACTAATGACATACTGTATGGTGACTAACATAACCTAATAAAAAATTTAAAAAATTTTTAGGAGCAGAGAACTTATTTGAAAAAATAATGGCTGAAAATGTTCATAACCTGGGGAAGGAAACAGACATTCAACTCTAGAAAGTGCAGGGAGTGCCAAAGTAGGAAAAATTATAAATGCCTACCTAAGGAAACAAGAAGAATCTCAAATAAACAACCTAACTTCACATCTCAGGGAACTCAAAAAAGAAAAGCAAATGAATCCCAAAGATAGTAGAAGGCAGAAAATAACAAAATCATAGTGGAAATTAATGAACTAGAGACTAAAAAGACAAGATTGTTTCCGGTTTGTTAAAATTTTGTTGAGGATTTTTGTATCAACAGAATTTTAGCAAACCAAATTCAACAGTACATTAAAAAGATCTCACACCATGACCAAGTGGTATTTATTTCAGGGATGCAAGAATGGTTAAACATCCACAAATCAATCAATGTAATATATACATTAACAGAATAAAAGACGAAAATCATATGATCGTCTCAACAGATGCAAAAAGATTCAAAGCAATCCCTATCAAACTTCCAATGGCATTTTTCACAAAAATAGAACAAAAATCTGTGTGGAACCAAAAGATCCTGAATAGTCAAAGAAATTCTGATAAGGAAAAACAAAGCTGGAGGTATCACACTGTTTGATTTCAAATTATATTACAAATCCAAGTAATCAAACAGTATGATATTAGCATAAAAGTAGACACATAGATCAATAGAACAGAATAAAGTTGCTAGAAACAAACTCACACATACATGGGTTAGTTTATGACAAAGAAGAGAGAATATACAGTGGAGAAAAGACAAGCTCTTCAATATATGGTATTGAGAAGAGTAGACAGCCACATGCAGAGGAATGAAAATCCTATCGGTATCTTATATCATACACAAAAAATTAACTTCAAGTGAATTAAAGACTTGCATATAAGACCTGAAACCATAAAACTTCTAGAAGAAAACGTGAGTTATAATCTTGACATTGGTCTTGGTAATGAGTTTTTGGATCTGACTTCAAAAGCAAAAGCAACAAATGCAAAACTAAACAAGTGGGACTATATCAAGCTAAAAAACTTCTGTACAACAAAGGAAACAATCAACAAAATAGAAAGTCAACCTACTGAGTGGAAGAAAATATTTCAAATCATATACATGATAAGGAATTAATTTCCAAAATATATAAAGAACTTATACAACTCAATATTTAAAAAATCCAATAAAAAATGGGCAGATGGCCTGAATAGACATTTTTCCAAAGAAGGCATAAAGATGATCAATAGATATATGAAAAGTTGCTCAACATCACTAAGCATCAGAGAAAAGCAAATCAAAACCTCAATGAGATACCATTGTGCACTTTTTAGAATGACTATTATGAAAACGATAAGAAACAACAAGTGTTGGTTAGAATGTGGCACAAAGGAATTCTTGTGCATGGTTAGTAGAAATGTAAATTGGTGGAGCAACTACAGAAAATAACATGAAGTTTCCTCAAAAGATTAAAAATAGGACTACCGTATCATTCAGAAATTCCACTTCTTGTTGTCCAAAGAAAATGAAAACACTAATTCGAAAAAATAAATGCATTCCTGTATTCATTGTAGCATTATTTTCAATATCCAAATATGGAAACAGCCTAAATGTCCATCAATGGATGAATGGAAAAAGAAGATGTCACACAAACACACTAGAATATTACTCAGCCATAAAGAAAAATGAAGGGACACCTGAGTGACTCAGTCAGTTAAGCGGCTGCCTTCAGCTAGAGTCATGATTGCAGGGTCCTGGGATAGAGTCCCATATCGGGCTCCTTGCTCTGTGGGGAGCCTGCTTCTCTCTCTGCCTCTGCCTGCCTATCTGCCTACTTGTGATCTCTCTCTCTCTGACAAATAAATAAATAAATCTTTGAAAATAAAGAAAGAAAGAAGAATGAAATCTTGCCATTTGTGAAAACATGGATAGACCCGGAGAGCATTATGCTAAGTACAATAAGTCAGACAAAGAAATAAATACTATATGATCTATCTTATATGTGGAATCTAAACAACAGAAACAAACCAAGCTCATATTTATGGAGGACAGATTGGTGGTTGCCAGACGCGGGGGTGGGAGGGAGCCAAAAGTTACAAACTTCCATTCGTAAAATATATTAGTCATAGGAATGTAATGTACAGCATGATGTAATGTACAACATGATGACTATATTTAATAATACCACACTGCATATATGAAAGTTGCTAAGAGAGTATATCTTAAATGTCCTTGTCAGAAGAAAAACAAAATTTTGTAAGTATATTTGCTGATGGATGTTAACTAAGCTTATCGGGGTAATCATTTTATAATATGTACAAATATTGATTCATTATGTTGCACACTGGAAACTAATATAATGTTACATGCTAATTCTACCTCAATAAAATTTTTTCAAATTTTTCTTTACTTAGAAAAATACTCAGTATCAAAAATATAGCAAGTCCTGGGCACCTGGGTGGCTCAGTGGGTTAAAGCCTCTGCTTTCGGCTCAGGTCATGATCTCAGGGTCCTGGGATCGAGGCCCGCATCGGG
>LNAC01000663.1:234497-356654 GCA_002007465.1 Ailurus styani | reverse complement strand
GCTGAGCAGGGAGCCTGCTTCCCCCTCTCTCTCTCTGCCTGCCTCTCTGCCTCCTTGTGATCTCTCTCCCTCTGTGAAATAAATAAATAAAATCTTTAAAATATATATAGCAAGTCCAGAAATAGATGGTAGAAGAAAGAGAAAAAATTGTTTATTTTTCAGTACTTTTAATGACAGTTTCATGCTATGCAAATAAGGTTAACTGTGCTTTCATTTTGCACTGGACCCTGTAAAAAATAAATTAAGCCAGGCATTAGTTAAAACCTTATTGACAGATATTAATTGGTAGTAACTACTGCAATAAGGAAGAGTCCAGCATGAACTGTACTCAAATTCGATTCGCTGAGAAGTGACAGCACAACTTAAAGGGAATATGAGTAAATAGGGACTGGATGAGTGGCATTCAGTGGAGTCAGGAAAGGGAATTACAAAAAGCAGAAAGCACATTGGTCCATGTAACTAGGCCATCTGAGTTTGCTAACTCATGCTTATCCTTATTAAAGTCAGGCTCCTCGTATTCTCTCACAAAGACCAGGAGAAGGGGCCCTATCTTCAGGTGTTGGTTGGAACAAACAGTAATTTCTTTTGACAGCCTTGACCTTGCCTAGACAGGATAAGGGGGCTGGAGCAGTCATCCCAGAGATGCTGCCTTGAGCTGGTAGACTCTATGCTGGTCTGTGTTCCAGTCTCTTAGTGGGGTCTGGGGGGGTGGGTGGGCACAATCATCTGTGTTAAGACTCTGCTGTTTGTGTAGGCCAGGACCAAGGCGTAGTCCAGAAGGGAGCCCAGAGGAGCCTAACCAGAGTTGGTCACAGAGGGAATCTGTGTCAGCCTTGGGATTACCTGGTGGGCACCTGCTGTTGATGCAGGAAATGACTGGGATGGGGTAGGGAAAGAAAAGCTTAGGTCATACTATGATGGATTCACACATTCCAAAATGGATTTCTCATTCCAAATAAACATTATTTTGTAGGACATATTTCTTCCAGAGGGATAGCAGCAATATATTTAATACATTCCCATTAAAATTGATCCATAAATTCTATGGACTCTTTGCCTCATAGTGCCTGAAAGAACTTTCAAATCATTCCAACTTTTTATTTTAGGAAGGAGAAAACTAGGACCCTGAGATGTTGATTAGCAAAAAGTAGTGGGGGGGAAAATGTGTGTCTGTCAATTCCTAATCCAATCAATATGATAAAATGTATATTTATTTTGATCCTCTTCTTTCCTCTTACTACTTTAAAAAAATATACATATATATATTTCTTCGTTCGTTTAATCTTAAACAGAACTGGCAAAAACAAGTCTAAGAATAAATAGAACACTCTACCCCTGCATAAGGCTTTCTTGACTAAAAGCATTTTCACCAGTGTTTTACTTGGCCTTCATGATACCGCAAAGAGTGGCATGACAGATCATCCAACTTCTATGCAACAGCTGGAGATTTCAGGGCTCAGAGGGTTGACAAGCCCAGTAACCCTTACCTAGTGCTGGACAGCCAGGGGCAGAGCAGTTGCTGAGCTTCCCCTAAGCCTCCTCTCATGGTACACTCCCAGAAATCTGTCTCATTAAACTCTGGCTGCTATAACAAAAATACCATAGACGGGATGGCTTAAATAAGAGACATTTATATCCCACAGTTTAGAAGGTGGGGAAGTCCAAAGTCAAGGTGCTCTTCAATTTGTTTACTGATGAAAATCCTCTTGGCTGCCTTCACACTCTGTGTTCACGTGGCAGAGAGAGAGAGAGATCATTTCTCTGTTGTATACTCTTTTAAGATGCTAAACCCATTCATAAAGGCCCCACCCCCTGAACTAATTGCTTCCAAAGACCCCACCATCACCCTGGTGTTATGGCTTCAACATATGAATTTGGGAAGACTCAAGGATTCAGTCCATAGTAAAATCCTGGCACAACATGCACATTAGTTAAAAAGTAAGATGAAGTGTAATATCCCCAACTCCTCCCTAGCACACAGTGATAGGGAAAGGTAAAATAAGGTTTGCTTTGGATGCTATTAAATTGTAATGCTTTCAAACTATGCATGTGATATGAAGAGTATCAACCATCTTTGGGTGATCTTAAACCTGGTTCCTCGCAAACTAAAGCTAATTAACACTTATTCCTTTCAGTTTCTGTATTTTGGTTCTTTAAATTTTAGTATTGTATTGCTTCATGGTATTGAAAATAATCTACTTTAAATATATACTTATATATTTAAGACTTAACACATGGTATGTAATGTCTGATTCTGAATTAAGAAGGTTTTTTTCTAAGTTCAGCAGCGGAGAAAATTAGGTTCATAAAAATGGTTTAGAACTAGATGGAAATGTTTTATTTCCGTGTTTCAAGAAAGAAAATTAATGAGTCTCTGGGATCATTAAACTCTAAATAAAAAGTTCCTCTGCTGAAACATTATTTTTTTAAGAGAGTGAAAACATCTTTTGAGCCAATAAAATGCTATGTAGGTTTGGAAAAAATGACTCATTTGGGGAGTGTGAATGTGACTAAAATATTTAGTGAGCTTCATTCACTACCTAATATGGACCAGTTCAGACAAGCCTGCATGTTTGCTGAAGTAGATAAGCAATAGGGAATCTAACTTGTAGCATTTTTAGAAATCTCCTATATTACTATGCAGTTCCTATGTGATATCTTTAATTCATCCACACATTTATTTTACTTCATAAAAATCTGTTGAGAGTTAGATCAATCAAAGACAAAGCATCTGCCAGCCAGTCTGGTGGGAAAGACCATCACATCAAGGACCCCATGCGTTAGTGTTGGAGTGAGTGGTGACATCCAGAACACAATTCATACGGTGCAAAGAAATTTCAAAATAAGTGCTCTCTTAACTTAGATTTTCCCAGAATCCAACTCTAAAACAAGGGAATGTATGCACTTTGGGAGTTGATTCCAGGAAACACCACCAGTAAAGTGTGGAAATTTGACAGAAAGGGAGAAAAACCAACAATGGATGTGGTATAGTGTTGCGTCTCCCCTGGGGCTCTTGGAGGCCAATGCTGCAGGGACACTAGATGTGATGCTGGGGTCAGGGGTCAGGCCAATTTGCTGCATGGTGAAAACTGGGGACAGCAGTTTGGGTAGAGTCCCAACTGTGCGCTCCGTGGACTTCACATGGGTTTCACAAACATTTTAGGTGAGCAGGAGATCCTTCTAATATTTCTTACAAGGCTTCTTCTGAAAAAAAAAAAAAAAAAGCTTCTTTTAACTCCTAGCTTCTTCATCTTTTGGTACTATCTCTTCCAACTCTGGTTTGGAAGAACATGAAAGTATTGGAAACAGTCTTAAATTATCAGTTTTTGCCTCGAATTTTATTTAATCCAATAATTGTTGTGCCAGAGGTACTGGGAGGAGAGCCTCCCCTGAGCCTCCTCTCATGGTATACTCTCAGAAATCTGTCTCATTAGCTGTCAGGAGAACAGAGGGGAGTGGCAGCCTCTGCCCAGGATAGTTGGAGAAGGTTGCTTAAGGGGGAGGTTTAAAAGGGACAAGGAGTTTGCAAGGTGCAGACAGGAGTAAAGCCATTTCCAGGATAGGAAAGAACACATGCAAGGCTCCAGGGTGCCCTAGAAAAAGGAAAATGTGCTTTGTGCCTGGAGAACAGGGTACAAAGGATGTTAGAAAAGAGGTCTTGGGTTAGGTAGAGCCAGGTACTACACTGGAGGATTGGGAAGGACAGCTGCCAAAAACAAATGTTGTCCTCCAAATTTGCTAGTAACACTAAAGATTGACATAACCCAAAGTCAAGTATAATGACATAATAGAAAGGAAGATGGAGAGAAAGTTGGGGGAAGGGGGTAACATAGCCAATCCCTTATTTTTCCATAATGGAAATAATAAATACTAAGTAACTAGGTAATAATAGAAATAAGAAGCAACAAAGAATTTAAAATGGCAGCAAAATGTTATGTACAAGTAAGACCATTAGACATTGCTAAATAGGATAAAAATGATTGCACCTAGGAGTGGGGCTTGGAATGAGAGTGAGAGAGAGTAAGCTGATGGAGGATAATTTGATTTTAAAATATGAATATGAACATGCGTTATTTCCATAAAAGTAAGGATAATTTTATTACAACTTCACAGCTCAATACTTAAATGAATGCAGTTAATCAAGAAACATTATTTGAATGAGACTCTGTAAGACGTGTTTAATTGTCATCTATATCTCCTGCTAAGAGAACCATTGAATATTCTGACTGGGGAGCTCTGAAAAGTTTTCTTGCTTCCTTTAAATTTATTAGAATTCTAGTCAGTAAAAGCTCATAACTCTTTAGTGTGTTAAAAGTTTGCTCCATTATCAGTTTAAATAATTTTCCATAAATACAGTCATTTTGAAGATCAAAGCCTGCATTAGAATAACAAAAAAATTTTTTTTCACCATTTTCTCCCCAGAATCTCAAAATCTCTTTAGACTCTGTTAAATGTTTAATCTAATACAGATTAGCAAGACTAAGTGCTAAAACTTTGAAGGAGAAAGGCCACTAAAAGTATTTTCTTGTTTTTTAGTTTTTACACTGGAAAAAAACTAAACATTAAAGTGTTTTCTGCTAAACAATCATTAGCCAACAGCCCTTTTGTAAAATTAATTTTACAAAAATTAATTAATTAATTGCATAAAATTAATTAATTGTATAATTTTATTACACATAGGTGAATGCTATTAACCCTCTACCTTGGTCCCCTTAATAGAATCTTTGATTTCCAGGTGACTGTTAAGTCAGACAGGCTTAACAGTAAGATAGGATGTACTTATAATATCTGCTTCCGTTTTGTCAAAAATGTGTCTATGTTTTTGTGGGTGTGTTCACCTGCATGGAGGGCTTTCCTATAAGTTAATGACTGGAAAATACTTGCTGTTTTAAAATCTTTGTAAAATGTCAGATGCAAAAAGAATGGATAACTTTTTCCTAAAAGTTCCTGTCAGCGGCATTGTATTTATTACATGTCAGTTACTAGACATTGGTAATTCGATACACAAAGTTACGTATATATCTTGTACTGTCACAAATAATTAATAGCCCATCAATACACTGTTGCGTAGAGTTTGTTACCTTAGATTTAGAATGACAATTCTAATCACTTACAAAAGAGGATAGTTGCCTGAAACAGTTTCTTTTCTGTGGTGTTGGTGGATTTCTACCATGATAACCGTGATAACCTTTGATGCATATTTTTACAATGGCTCACTAGGCTGGTTAAAGTCACAAACTGTGGCCATGAAATAATGCAAAGCTAAGTGACCCATATAGAAACTAACTGAGTTCCATACTATGGCATTGGCTTCATTTGCTGCTTACAAAACACATGACTTAACCTCACTGTACAGCCAGGTCAAAAAACACAGATCATGTTACAAACTGTGGTAGAGTAAGCAACCTGCTGCTCTTGATTGCCACCATGAGGGGAAAAGAAAAGAATAAATAAAAAGGATGAGATGAGGCAGTATATTTTTCAATAAAACTAACTGGCAATTTAGGCAAGGAAAAGATTTATCAACAACTTCACTTTATAAAAATCTGCCTTATAAGCATTGAGTTTGTCAACTCCTTTTTAGGACTGTTGGGTGTATTTTGAAATCTACTCCAGAAATATTATGTAATAACTTCATAATTGGTATAAGTTTTGACTTAGTTTTGTAAATGTCATCTATCCACACCCCACAATAGACAATTATTTTGGCTTGGTGTGATTTGGTAATATGACATCTCTTGTCATGCTTATAAAATTAACACTCAAATTGATTTTCTTTAGCCCTGAAATTTGCAGCCTTGCCACAAGGTGGCAGTAGGTTTACTGCTTCAAGTACTCAAATACTATTTCTGAGGTCCAAATTTCCACCAAAAATTTGTACAAATTCTTGTTGGTATGTAAATCCAGTGTATAAATCCAGTAAAGCTACAAAACATAACAGACATGGAGAGTACATAAGGCATTTTATGGTCATGTGCCCCAAGGAGATTTGTGTCTCTCTGTTCCCAGCTGTGTCCAGCCCCCAAGGATAGACTGACATCAAGTAACTATTCAATGAACACTTCTGGAGTGGACACAGAATGACATAGAAAGCTTTATGAAATGGGAACAATTTGGTACTCATCTTAATAATCATAAGTTTATCATTCTGAGCAATAAATTGCTATATTCTATTCATGGACTTTTTGCCTTGGAGTCAAACCCCTCAAAGGACATACATCTTTCTGTGAATCCTCAGCCTGACCTGCATTCCAGAGATTTCCCCAGAGGGAAAACCTAGTCCATTGTGTTTGGCATTGTTATTCCCTCAAAAATTGTGGATTGAAGTAAAAATGTTCATTTGTATTTCTACCAATCTTTAATGCCTCAGAGAGTGGAGCAGAAAGGGTAAGATTGGAAGGGCTATCTGTTAACAAAAATTTAAATATCACCATCCAACAGGATGGAAGCAAACAATTGCTGACTTCTTCATGCATGCCAGATTGTGTGCTAAATGCTTGCTGTGTGGTTCCATGTCACCTTGCTAGATAAGCCTCAACCTCCTTACCTTTAAGTGAGAATACTGTTACCTGCCTCCCAGAGTCATTCTGTCAATGAGGTGACTGATGTAAACTGCTTAGCACAGTACTTGGCAACATTCATCAGCTTTAACCAATATTCCAGATGTGCATACTCAGCAATATACTCCAGGAGGCTAACTTCATTTAAGTCACAATTCTAGTAAAAGTGACAGAATTAAACTTTAAACCCAGGTCCACCCATTTCAAGACTTGTGTCTTCAATTTCCTTGCAATAGTGTCTCTGTTCTGTATTAAGAAAATCCTTTTGACTTGTTTCGTGATCAAAATATTACTTTTTCTTCATCTGTTGTGTTCTTTTTATTTTTTAAAGATTTTTATTTATTTATTTATTTTTGCAAGAGAGAGAGAGCATGGACAGGGGGAGGGACAGAGGGAGAAGCAGACTCCTCGGTGAGCAGGGAACCAGACGTGGGACTTGATCCCAGAACCCTGGGATCATTATCTGAGCCAAAGGCAGATGCATAACCAACTGAGTCACCCAGGCACCCTGTTGTTATTTTTTAGTGAATTTTCTCTAATTAAGTGTTTGTTAACTTTTCTGAGATCACATCTGATAGAAGTTCTGCACTAGTTTCTACCCCCAAAATGAATGCGAAGATAATCTTGCACATAATTTCAAGATTACATGCCCCCAAAATTCTTTCATGGAACCTAGATTAAGAAAGTCCATTCTGAATCTTTTTTTACTTAAATATCTTATTTTTAAAATCATTTTTCAATGTTCAGTTGGTGCCTATTATACTAAATGTTTGTTTGCCCTTCACCCCCCAATTTATATGGTGAAGCCCTAACCTCCAGTGTGGTTGTATTTGTAGATGGGACCTCTAAGGAAGTAATTAAGTTAAATGAGGTCATGGGGGGGCTGATCTAATAGGATTAGTGTCCTTATAAGAAGAAATATGAGAAAGTACTCTTTCTCTCTCTCTCCCTTCCTCCTTCCCTCCTTCTCTCCCTGTATGCAGGCATCAAGAGAAGGCCATGTGAGGACATGAAGGCAACTATCTAGAAACCAGGTAGAAAATCCTCACCAAAAACCAAATTGGCCAGAACATCTGGACTTCTAAAACTGTGAGAAAATAAATTTCTACTGTTTAGGCCACCCAAAATACCACCCAACTGTGGTACTTTGTTATGGCAGCCCAAGCTAACTAAGGGGCCACCCAATAAACCCACAACTATCAAACCCATAACTATTCACAAACAAACTCTTTATGGAAATTAATGTTTATGTCTTATGTTTTAATTTTTTTATAGATGCTTACTTGTAGAATATTGAAATATACAGAAAAATAAAACTAAATTAGCAATTATTCCTTTTCTACAGATTAAAGGTAAGTACTAGTAAAACTTTAGTATGCCTCTGAAATAGTTTTGATTATGATATATATAATTCTATATACTATACATATATAATTCTATATACTACTCTATATAATCAATAGTTTTTATTATGATACAGATATAATTCTATAAAACTATATAAAACATTTCTTAATTTGTTTAAAATAGCTGATTTAAATTTCTTCAAACATGAACATTTCTAGATTTGTAATTTTCAATTTTTTAATAAACATTTAAATATATTTATTGTTAGTCATTGAATGAGTCACAGTCATAATTGACCTAATGTATGCTTTTCTATGGTTTTTGATACATTCCAGCAAATAATTTTTCCAAATAAAATAAGGTTTTTATTTTTATGAGCAATTAATACAATACACACACACATGTGTGTGTGTGTGTGTGTGTGTGTACATATATATATATATATATTCAGTGAGTAAAATTATGAGTGTGGGGTTGAGCTGGACCCAGGTTTCCCTCTTACTCCATTTGCTTACTGTCTGGTTCCTTAGCCAGTTATCTCACCACTCTCAGACCCACTTTCCTCATCTGCATAATGGGGCTTATAAAAGTACCAATTGTCTTAAGAAGATGTTGGAAGGATTAAGATGAAATCATCTTAACACATTTGACACAACACCAAGTATATAGCAAGAGTTCAGTAAATATTAGTTTTATATGTTTACACCAATGAGAAATATTTTCCTAACTTTAGGATCTCTCTGAAACCTTCACTCCACCTCAAATCATAGAGTTTCCTCATAAGCCATTCTGTTTTTGCTTCTTCTGGAGAATGATCCTCTTCCTTTAGTACTCACAAAAGTTGGTTAAGTCAGTTAGTGCCAGACTTAAAACTGTAGGGTTCTCAACACTTACTGAGCCTAAATATAAGCTAAGGAACTTAAAAATATTAATGCAGATACTTGGAGCCCATCCACAAGAGATTACAATTTGATTCATTTGAGGTATATATCAGTATTTTTTTTTACATTTTCTTGGGTGATTCTAATGTATAGTCAGAAGTAAAAACCAATACTCTACTTTATTATAAGCTCTATAATTTAAATTTGAGGCTTTATATTTAAAATTTGGCTTTGCATAGGGAAGAATATGCAGTCAATAGAATCTGTCCCTAAGGAAACTCTGATGTTGGACTTACTACTAAAAGACTTTAAATCAGGCACAAAAGATATGTCAAAGAACCAAGGATACAATTTTGAAAGAAACAATGTTGCTCTACCAAATGGAGAATATCAGTAGAGAGAAAATGCAAAGGAAGGACCAAATAGAAATTCTGGAGTTGAAAAGTAATCACCAGGGTGCCTGGGTGGCTCAGTGGGTTAAAGCCTCTGCCTTCGGCTCAGGTCATGATCTCAGGGTCCTGGGATCGAGGCCCGCATCGGGCTCCCTGCTCAGCGGGGAACCTGCTTCCCTCCCTCTCTCTGCCTGCCTCTCTGCCTACTTGTGATCTCTCTCTCTCTCTGTCAAATAAATAAATAAATAAATAAATGGTCTTTAAAAAAAAAAAAAGAAAGTAATCACCAGAGGGATTTAACATCATATCTGAACAGCAGAAGAAAAACTCAGAAAACTTGAAGATAATCAAAAGAGATTATCCTGTCTGGGGAAGAAAAAGAAAAAGAATGAAGAAAAATGAAGAGACCTGTGAACACCTTAAAGCATGACAACTTATACATGATGGAATTCCTGAAGGAGAGGGAGAAGTGAAAGAGGCAAAAAGAATACTTGAAGAAAAAATGCGTTGAAAACTTTCCAAATTCATAAAAAACATTAATCATTTACAAATTTCAGCCAGCCCCTAATAGGACAAACTCAAACAGATTTTCATCTCAATATACCATAGCTAAAATGGCAAAAGACAAAGATGAAAAGAGAATCCTGAAAACAACAAATGGAAAAAAACTCATTCTGTACAAGGGAGACTCAATAAGATTTACGGCTAACTTCTGATCAGAAGCTATGGAGGCCAGAGAGCAGTGGGATAATATAGTCAGTGCTGAAAGAAAACAGTCAGTAAGGATTCTATAAACAGCAAAACCAAGAATTCTATATACAACAAGACCAAGAATTCTATATACAGCAAAATGTAGGAGAAATTAAGACATTCCTAGGTAAATAAAAACAGAAAATTTCCCTCTAGCAGCCCTGCTCTACAAGAAATACTAAAGGGAGTCCTTCAGGTTGAAATGAATGACATCAGATAGTAACTCAAATCCATGCAGAGAAAGAGCACTGGTACCAGTAACCACATATGTAAACATAAAGGACATTGTAAGTGTATTTTTGCATGTTAGTCTTTTCTAGTTCTCTCTGATTTAAAAGACATTTTCATAAAGCAATAATTTTTTTTTTAAAGATTTTTATTTATTTATTNAATTTTTTTTTTAAAGATTTTATTTATTTATTTCACAGAGGGAGAGAGATCACAAGGAGGCAGAGAGGCAGGCAGAGAGAGAGAGAGGGGGAAGCAGGCTCCCCGCCGAGCAGGGAGCCCGATGCGGGCCTCGATCCCAGGACCCTGAGATCATGACCTGAGCCGAAAGCAGAGGCATTAACCCACTGAGCCACCCAGGCGCCCCATAAAGCAATAATTTTAAAATGTCTTAATGGGCTTATAATGCATAACATTATACTTTTAATGATAATGATTACACAAAGGAGGGGGAGAAAGGAGTGCTATATTGGGGCAAAGTTTTTGTACAGTATTGAAAGTAATATTTTTAAATTGAGGATACTAATTGTAAACTCTGGGGAAACCCCTAAAAAGATAACTTAAAAATACAATAAAAGAAATTAGTGGATAAATTAATACAATAGGAAATACCTATTTAACATAAAAGAAGGCGCTAATGGAGGAATAAGGGGAAAGGGATGTAACATGTAAAGAAAATAGTAAAAATAAATCTTACCTTTCAGTAACTGTGTTAACTGAAAATTGATTCAACACTCCATTCAAAATGCAGAGATTGGTAAAATGAACTTAAAAAGCATTATTAAACTATATGCTGTTTGCAAGAGACACAATTTAGGTTCAAAGAGACAAACTGATTGAAAGTTAAGTGTCAAAATAGTATGAGAACAGTAATCAAAGAAAAAATGGAGTGACTATACAAACATCAGACAAAATAAACTTTGGACAAGAATTGTTACTAGAGATAAAGGACATTTTATAATGATAAAAGGATAGATCATTCAGGAAGAAATATAACAATAGATAAGAAAATAAAATAATAATGACTAGGTAAATTTATAGAGACAGAAGAGTTGCCAGAAGCTGAGAGGAAGTAATGGGTATGGGGGATCTTTTTGTGGTTATAAAATATGAAAATTTGAATATACTATGAATATACAGCATTTGTGAATATACTAAAAACTACTGAATTGCAAACTTTGAAAGGATGAATTCTATGATATATGAGTTATATCACAATAAAGTTGTTATAAAAACAAAATGTAAAGGCTCCTAAGATGATGTTGTATTCCCATTATGATCTATTAGGTAAATAAGGAAGCCTGACATAACATAAGTGTGATGACAACTTCATTGTCCTCAGTTATTCTGTTCTTAAACACTTTTGGAGATAAGGTTAACTCCATTCACTAAATGCTAGTTAGTACTAGTTAATAGTTAAATAGTTGTCACACATTTCAGCTGTTGACCAGGAGTGGAAAAGCAAAACATGGAATTCTTCTACCTTCTGTAGAGAAAAATGTACTGAACCAGTGATTGAAAGACCAACTGTTGGGCGCCTGGGTGGCTCAGTGGGTTAAGCCTCTGCCTTCGGCTCAGGTCATGATCCCAGGGTCCTGGGATCGAGGCCCGCGTCAGGGTCTCTGCTCAGTGGGGAGCCTGCTTCCTCCTCTCTCTGCCTGCCTCTCTACCTACTTGTGATCTGTCTCTCTCTGTCAAATAAATCATCTTAAAAAAAAAAAGAAAGAAAGAAAGACCAACTGTTTGCATGATATTCCCTTCCAATCTCCTAAAGTCACGTCTGACTGAGCAGTTGGTCTACTTCCCAATTATTTACTTGGGAGAAAGGAGCCTGAGGATCTAATGTGATTCTTAGTGCCAGAACTGGCCATTTCTAGTGGTCATTGTTCATGGCAGAAATTGAATCGACAACCTATTTTCAACTATGTGGCAAATAACCAGATGCCACACATGACCCTGTAAAGGGTATCACCTAAATGAAGTAGCATACTTGGAACTTACTTACCTTAATGAAAATTATCCTTTTATGTATTTCGAGATTTCTTGAGATAGGTGTAAGATAGGTTGAACTCCTGGACATGGATAGACATATCTACATACATGCAATATGTATGAGAGACTTCCTTCTAAAATGTGATCTTATTTTCGTCCCCCAACACCTCCACCTAATTAATGCCAAGGTATTTAACTATCATGTCATAGTGCCTTGGCAGAGGTGAGTTCATATTCAGAAAAACTTCATGTGATAATAATGTAACATGGAAATATTTTCTATGTTATAGTAAGAATTGACTGCATACTAACGCCCATTTAGGAGTTGTGGTGATGCAGGGAGAACCATTTTAGAGTCTATCAGTTGTCCATGAAAGTTGAGAATTTGTGTGACTTTAAAGTTTCTATGAACTTGTTTATGAGCACTAAACACTCACTAAAAACTTAAATAATAGAGGAACCAACTGATACAGTAGAAACAATAATTGTGCATTCACTGATAACTTGACAATGGGACATTTTTTACATTGTTGCAACGCGTATAATAAAGCAATGGTTAATCAAATTTTGTATAGTCAGCAGTGTGTGTTAGGAAGTAGTATCCCTTGAGGCAGATTTATCAACATTTGATCTGCAATTCAGCAAACAATGGTTGCAAAGAGCAATGCTTAGGCTCTGCAGAGCTGCAAAGTGCTCTGCCCTCCCAGCTTCCTTCACACGCCACCCAAATGCACCCCCTCATGAGGTCACGCAATCACCTCATCTAAACCATTCCCCTTTCTAAATCCTTACTATGTTTTATTTTTCTTCCCAGTGTTATCCCCATCTAAAGTTATATTAACATTTTTCTTACTTACATGTTCCTTTCTCTGTCCCCTGTTAAAGTCCACGTGCAGAGATGTTCTCGTTTATTACCTCCAGCACAAGAATATCACCTGCACATAGTAAGCACTCAGTAATATGTGTGCTGGATGAATAAATAAAAGTTCATTTCAAGCTATGAATACAAATGTTATAAACTTTCCCAGCTTCCTAGTTTTACATAAACATGAAAATCAGTGAATTTTGAGTCCTTCACCAGTTAGGAATTTTGGCTTGGTTGTATGGCCCTCAGGCAAACTTTTATCCCTGTTAGGGCTCACTGGTGAAAACCTCTGACTCTAGTCTAGAGGATCATGCGTATTAGGTTCAGCTATTCTGAAGCCTGAATGTGTGACATGGACCTTAGGAAGTCCTAGATTCTAAGAGAAGATTTAATGCAAGTTGATTTATCCAAGCTCAGAGTGAACCAGAAAAATACAGAGGCATAATTGGCAGCAGTTAACATTTGGTGAAGAGAGTGATAGATTATATCTAAATGTTTGTGTTATTTTAAACCTCTCTCATAATTGCATGTTATTTTAATTCCTAGTGGTGAGTGACACTTGCTTGGTAAAATCCCATCTGTTTTCTTCTGCCTTTCCGGAGCAGCTGCGTGTTGCTAGAGGAAATTACAAACCAAGCTGAATGGTTTCACTTTAAATTCACGACCACAAAACTGAAATGGGCCTTATCACAGTGCAGGACTCCTATTACACTTCTTTAGTAAAATAATATTCCCATGCTCCTAGGCAACTGTCTCAACTTTTTTCTCTTTTTATTTTTTTCAAAAGATAATTTTATTTATTTGAGAGAGAGAGAAAGTGAGTAGAGGGAAGGGCAGAGGGAGAGAATCCTTAAGCAGACTCCCTGCTGAGCACAGAGCCCAACACAGGGCTGGATCTCCTCACCTGAGAGATCATGACCTGAGCTGGATGCTTAACCAACTGGCCACCCAGGTGCCCCCTTTTTCTCTTTAAAATCTCCTCCCCATGCATGTTTTCCTGAAACTGTAGAAACCATAAATTAGACACACTGTGGCTGTCCCACCTTTTTCCCAGGAGGAAAAAAAAAATGTTTTTTCTTGTTATGGACTAAATTATGGGCCCCTCCAAAATTCATATGTTGAAGTCCTAACCCCCAGTACCTGAGAATGTGACAGCTATAAAATGAATGTTTGTGCACCCCCTCCCCCCACCCGACCAATTCATGTCAAAACCTAATTTCCAATGTGATGTACTTGGAGATCAAGCCTTTGGGAGGTAATTAAGTCATGAGGACAGAGCCTTCAGAAATGGATTAGTGCTCTCAGAAAAGAGGCCAAACAGAACTCCCTTGCCCCTTTGCCATGTAAGAACACAGTGTAAAGTTGACTATCTGTGAACCAGAGAAGATGCTCTTACCAGACACAAACTCTGCCAGTGCCTTGATCTTGGACTTTAAGCATCCAGAGGGACAAGAAACAAATGTTGTTTCAGCCACCTAGTCTATGGTATTTTTTTTTCTGCAGACATATAGGTTTTAGTTCCATAAAAGAGTATTCCTTGTATTTGATTATAGCCCCTACAGTATTTGGATCATTCACATTCAGTGTACACTTGTTATTTTGAATTGTGAATGTGAGGTCAAAAATTCCAGTAGAGCTGAGGTTTTTACTCATTACATTAAATGGGTAAAACATTTTATTCCATCTGTTGAAAATATGACTTTATCCCTAGATAAGGGATAAGAAAGTCACAGGTTCTGAACTTCTCCAAGTCAAGTTTAGTTTTTTCCTGAATCTCCATCCTTCTGGCCTGGGAACAGGTTCAACCAGAGGACCTAGAGGGGAGTTTCCTACCCTCCCTTCAGGGCTGAAGGAAAGTTTTTGGCTTCCTGCGTCTTCCAGACCACTGGCCACCACTAACATATTCACTGTCCAAATCCAGAAAATATGGAACTCAAAAAATCTTGAGTTGAATTTGTAGATAGGGTCTTTAGCAGAACAAGTCCCCAGGATTTAAATCTCCCAGGGACACCACACTGTTGTTTCCCTCTGAGATGCTCCCTTTCCTAGAATTCTATATGGAAATCTCAGCTCCTGCTCCCTGTAGCTCCATGTCCATAATGTCTGTTTTGGTTCTCCTTCCATTTTTAATAAGGCTAGGTAGAATCTACTGGACTTTCCTTTAGAAGCCTACTTTGAAAATAAAAAAAAAAAACCCTCTGATTTGGCCAAGTTTTTTTTTTTTAAGTGAGATCGAAGGAGGACAAAGTTCTAGGCATAGATGAAAAAGAAAATAGCTACAATCTTATGTATTTAATCCAATAGGAATGTATTAAGTTTCTACTCTCTGCCAAGCACAGTTGTAGACATCAGTTGCAGCAATAAACAAAACAATATTTCTGCCAGCACAGAGTTCATACTTTTTGGAGAAGACAATACATAAGAAAATTCATTTATTTTCTTATTGAATTAATGACAGGTGCTTTGAAGAAAAGTAATGGAGAATAAAGGAAGAAATAGCAATGAAAGTAAAAGGTAGGTTGCAATGTCAGGAAAAAGTTTGTATTACATGAAGACCTGAACAAAATGATGGGAGAAGACATGTAAATATAGAGAAAAATAAAACGCTCTAGGACAATGGAAAAAGCAACCCTCAAGGTCCTCATTTTGACATGCTCAAGGATGAGCAAGGGAGCCAATGTGGCTAAGAGAACATGCAAGGCAAGAAGACTAGAGAATTACTTAGGGTCCTGATCATGGAGACACTTGTTCATCAGAAGGGGAGCTCTCAATGTATTCTAAGTGTGATGGGAAGCTTTAAAAAGCACTCATTTCATTGTTGCTTCAGTTGTTTATATGCAATATGACTCAAGTTGACCAAAAACAGAAGTCTTGTCAATCTTTTGTAGTATCTTAGTCATTTCATACTGTAGCTTGGACCAGGAGTGAGAAACAAAGATGTGATGTTCATTATAGAGTGTGGATCCATTTTCATTTCTTTTGCTGGACAATTAGAACACCCTTCAAACCAAGAAACAAATATTTTTCCTGACAAAATTTCTTGAAGTATCCTATTAAAATTTCCTCCCCTATATTTTTTATCCTTATTTTTTTGGTTGTGGTACATTTGAAACCCCTATTATTTTGTTGTTGGACTTCCCATAATTATCTTCTAATTTTCATTTATTTTCACTCTTACTTTGCTTCTGTTTTTTAATTGAGATATCATTAACATATAACATTATATTAGCTTTACCTGTACAAAATAATGATGTGATATATGTATACATTATGAAATGATCACCACAATAAATTTAGTTAATATCCATCACCTTATGCACATAGTAATAATTTTTTTCCTGTGATGAAGGATTTTATTATCTACTGTCCTAACAACTATAATATATAATACAGTATTGTTAACTATAGTACAATGCTGTACATTACATGCCTTGGACTCATTTATCTTTTAACTGGAAGTTTGTACCTTTTGATCCCCTTCTTCATCCTCCCCAACCTCAGCATTCAGCAAAAACCAAGTTCTCTGTATCTGCAAGTTCAGTTTTTTGTTTGGGTTGGGCTTTTTTTGTTTGTTTGGTTGGTTGGTTGTTGCTGTTGTTTAGATTCCACATGTAAGTAGGATCTATGGTATTTTTCTTACAGCAGCTCAAATGGACTAAGACAGTAACTATATTTGAACACAGGGTCTTTATGGAGATACTTAAGTTGAAATGAGTTCATTACACTGGCCCCTAACACAATAGGACTGGTGTCCCAGAGACGTGCATGCACAGAGGAAGACCACCTAAACACACAAAGAAAAGACAAGGATGTACAGGTGAAGGAAAGGGGTCCATCTCTCATAACCCTTGGAAGGAACCAACCCTGTTGACACCTTGATCTCAACTTCCAGTCTCCGGAACTGAGAAAATATGTTTCTGTTGTTTAAACCACCTAGTCTGTGGCACCTTGTTATGGCAGCCCTAGAACACTAATATGTGGCTCTCATCATAATACATACCAGAAGACAATCTCTTCAGCTGTGGTTTGGTGCACATGTCTTTGTCTTCTCTAGTCACTGCTTTCTGTTATCTACTCTCTCTTGAATCACCAATCCTTTCCTCTCTCCTGGACAATTCTTCATTAGTGTGGAAACCCTCATTTGATCCTCTGTCCAGCCACCATTTGATGTCTCGTATCTATACATACACCATTGTGGCCCCTTCAATCCACTACTCTGAGCAAATCTAGTCTGGAAAAATAGCTGTGGAAAATTCTGTCTTCATCTCATACAACCTCAGCAGTATTCAGTAGAGTTGTTTTTTCCCCTTCCAGTAACACTCCCTTCCCTTAGCTCCCAGGACACCACCCACTCTTGTTTTCCCTTCCCACCTTTGCAGAGGAGTCACAATGTACTAGGGTAAGACAAAGTGCCAGAAGTGGCAGAAAGCCTCCACAAACTTGTTCTTCAACAATAATCAGTGCCCTGGATTGCATGAGATTAGTGTCACCTATAACAATATCACAATATGCATGAAAAAAGAGGCCACTCCAGTTTCATGACCTCAAAATTATTATGTAAAATGTCTAATATGAAAATGTGATTCATTTATTACAAAGACGTGGACAAGTCCTAGACAGGTCAGTTGATGTTGCTCTTTATATGATGGCCTGTCTAACGAGATGAAAATCAAAATTTAGCTTTGCAATAAAATTAATATTAGATTTGCAAGAAACACCTTTTTAACCCAGATCTTCTAGAAAGTAGACCCATAAGTAAGGATTCAGTTCCTAATGCTTGTTTGAGAGGTATATGCCCAGGACAGTGAGGTGAGGAAAAAGGCAAAGCTAGGCAAGGAAATACATGACACACTGTGCTGTGTGACACATGACAACAGTTGACATCAGCTGGAAAACAACCTGCCTGTCCATATCCAGGACTCGGGGATAGTCCACATCAGAGGGAAGGAAGGATGGGTTTATTTGCTCAGCTCCTTCCTTCATCCCACATTACCTAGTGTTCCTCCAAGTCTGAAAGTGGAAAGGCAACTCAATATGAGTGAGTCACCAAGTGAAAGAGACGGAGTCAAAAAATCTGAGATAGGACAAGCTTGCCTGCAATCTTTGACTTCCTCTCTAACTTCTTGAGATGGGATCGTCCAGACTAAGATTTAGCACCTCCAGAATTAGTTACCTCATTTCGTTAGGAAATTTTAACTTATCTTGAGTTAAAATTTGACTCCTAATGATCATACTTGTATTGCTACAATCTATGCTACTTGCCTTAAGTGCCAGGCAGTGGACTAAGCACATCACTGACGTCGTGTCATGTATGCCTTACACGAACCCTGTGAGGTACGTATGGCTGTCTTTAGGACAGAGATGAGGGTAATCAAGCTTACATACATCGATTAGCAGGGGTCCTGGGTGGCTCAGTGGGTTAAAACCTCTGCCTTCAGCTCAGGTCATGATCTCGGAATCCTGGGATGGAGCCCTGCATTGGGCTCTCTGCTCGGCGGGGAGCCTGCTTCCCCTCTCCCTCTGCCTGCCTCTCTGCCTACTTGTGATCTCTCTGTCAAATAAATAAATAAAATCTTAACAACAACAACAACAACAAAAACACATATATCGACTAGCAGAGCCAAGTTTTCACAGTCATTGAATGGTGAACTAGCACATGAATATGCTGCCTGACTGAGTTTAGACTGAACTGCTGTGCTAGTCTATCACCCTTAACAATCCTATTCCTCCAAATTTCTTCCTGAGATAACATAGAAGATTACCACCTCATCAAAATACAACCCTTCAATATGAGAGGTAGCTCTCATGGCCTACGACACAACCCCACAGCCCATTCTTTTTTTTTTTTNTTTTTTTTTTTTTTTTTTTTTTTTTTTTTTTAGATTTTATGTATTTGACAGAGAGAGAGAGACAGCGAGAGTGGGAACTCAAGCAAGGAAAGTGGGAGAGGGAGAAGCAGGCTTCCTGCCGAGCAGGGAGCCCGATGTGAGGCTCAATCCCAGGACGCTGGTATCATGACCTGAGCCGAAGGCAGACACTGAACAACTGAGCCACCCAGGTGCCCCCCTACACACAGCCCATTGTTTATTTTCATGATTACCTTGGTCAAGCCATGTTAGTCCTTTAAAGGTTCTTGGAGATCATCTCTTCATATAGCCATTTCCCACCTCTGAGTACAAATGAGGAGAAAAGAAAAAGTTTTCCTATTTTCATTTGGTCTTTCTGCAAGTAAAACCACACACACACACACACACACACACACACACACACACACACACACACCATCTCTTCAATCTTTTCCTGTGGCACCTGGTACTAGAACCTGCTATGGAGGAATTTACAGCTGTACTTCACAGCTTGTTTTGTTTTTTGGTTTTTTTTTTTACAGCATTTAGAAGTGTTTTTGTGTTTCTAGCAGAATTATTGTGTTACTGCATTAAATTCATTTACAATACTTCTATTTTGTTTCCAGAAAATTCTGATTTCTCAAGGGTTGTGTCAAACAAATTGCCAAACCCCAGAATAAGAAAATTAATGTTAGAATAATATTTCCTTTCCTGTTTATTTGAAAAGTTATAACTTCTACATGGTCATAATCTTCATTAGTTAAATCTCTGATAAATACAGCACCTTAAGTCATTTAAAATAAAAGTTACATTTTAGAATGGAGAAGTACAGGAAATAAGGTACAGAGCTGTGCAAACTTTGTTTCGAATCTCAGCTCTGTGACTTACTAGATGTGTGCTCTCAGGAAAAGTTACTGCAATTAGCTAACCTTGCTTTTGGCCAATTGCGGATAATGGTTTCTATCTCATAGGATTTGGGGAGAGATGAACACAAGATAACACTAATTTTTGACTCAACTTTAATAGTCAATAAATGTACTCTATTTTTGGTGATGGTTACTCTTACTATACCTTCATAATATTTAAAACTAAGAAAGCTTTGTTGTCCTTAATATTACCCATTATTATCTTTAATATGAAGATATTCACCTTATCAAATTCAAACCTCAAGCACTCCTGACCATACTTGGCAGCTTTATCCATTTTTTAAGCAAATTAATGCAAAATATTTCTATATAGCTGCATATTCAGAGATGTCCCCTGGGAATTAGCAATGCCCCACATATATTGTTAGATATTCCATGAGAAAAGTTCCAAAATTAATAAATGTGGGAAGCCATATGATAGTCCCTCTCGAAAATTCACATGTACAATAGCATAATAAAGGTTCAGAGATTCCTTGAACTTATTTAAATTTGGCTAACCCAATGTCTTTTGGAAATTATTTGGCCAGAAAATATTTTATTTTCATAGAACATCTATTACTCTCTCTCTCTCTGGACATTAGTGTTACAGAGGATCCAATTTCGGGAACACTTTCATTAGAACATGTATAGATGGAATGACTGTAGGAACCATGGAAGAGTTGTATGGAAATATTTATTTGGAGTCTGCTTCCCTGATGCTAAGGATCTCTGAGTCACAGTGAATTATATGGCACTAGCACAGCTGCATTTCTCAAGGAAGTCATTTTCATGCATATTACTGGTGGGAAATAAAACAGCATATTATGTATAAGGCAGTTCTATTGACTCAAGCACTGTAAAAGTGATCTGTTCACTTTGGTAGTGCCCATACGAATTTTGCAATGGTTTGTTTTTAATAATATTGGTTTAGTTTATGATTCTATATGTCAAATACTGTTTTGTCTTTTAAAAGTAAGCAGTTACACCAGGAAATTTCATAAATTTTGTAAAGGTAGTTCCTGTTTCCTAGCTGAGCAGCAAAGGTGAGCAGGCAAAGGCACAGACTTGGAGCCAGAGACCTGGCACAGAATCAAGCTTTGTTACTCACGACCTGTCATACCCTTTGGAGATCAGTTTCCATCTGTGCGTCTGGAACAAGATAACCTATGCAGTAGCATTATATGTAGTGATAAATTCTATGTACACATAAGGTGTTAGTATCAAAGTCAACATTGCTAGAAAATGGAGGATAAGAGTCTACATTTGTGTATGAGCAAGAAATAACAATCATTACATGTTCGAGGGGGACTCTATTCCTCTCTGCTCGCATTTCTAAGTGGGGATTTCTACTCCCTTCTTCAAAATGGATCTATATCTGAGGACCGATTTCTTCCTTTCACATGACTCCATGTTCACATAAAAATTGATTTATCTGATCAGAGAGAAGTCGGTACTGACATCCATTGGTCTCCTGCCATCTACTGGTTTTGACGTTCCCTGGGACCTCAGTGCCCAGCTCCTTGCTTTCTACTCATGGCTTTCTGCTTTTCTTCTCTCCCAGGTGCCTTACGGGGCAGGCTGGGACCCTGGAGGCTAGGGGAAAGTAAAAGGAGCCAGCAGTTTTGGATGGACAATTTCAATTCAGAGATGACATTATTAGCAACCATATTTTCTTGCTCCAAATGCAAGCCACATTCTCCAGTCTAGCTCCACCAGCATTAAAAATAACATCTTTCATTTCCTGCCATCCTACTTCTCCCCTGGGGAGAAAGAGTATGATTGGCTCTTCAGAGAGGAATCTAGTGACAAAGAGCATTACTTACAAAAACCACATATCAAGTCTATAACAAAAAAGACAGACCGTACCAAGCATTGTTGAGGATGTGGAGAATATGAACCCTTATGTGCTGCTGGTGGGAATATAAAATAGTACAGTTGATTTGTTGTTTTGGAAAAGAGTTTGGCAATTTCTGAAAATGTTAAACTTACTGTTACCCAATAATTCGATCTCTGGAAATTCACCCAAGAAAAATAAAAGCATGTACCCACACAAAGATATGTATGTAAAAGTTCTTGGCATTCTTATCCATAATAGACCAAAATTGGAGACACTCCAAATGTCTGTCCAGAGATAAATGTGTTAGGAGCACCTGGTTGACCCCACCAGAGAAGCATGCAGCTCTTGATCTTGGGGTTGTGAGCTCAAATCCCCACTTGGATATAAAGATTACTAAAAAACAAACCAAAAAATAAATTGAAATAAAAAGAGTTAAATGCATTAAAATGTTATATTCATATATGGAATGCTATTTAGTTAAAAGCAATGAACTACTGGTATATGCTAAAACATGGATAAATCTCAAAAGTATTATGCCAAAGGAAAGAAACTGGATGAGAAAGCCCACGTATTATGTGATTCTATTGATATCAAGTGGTCAGAAAAGGCAAATCCATAGAGTTGGTGAGGATATCTGTGGTTCCTAAGGCTGGGGAAGGAGTAGGAATTAACTGAAAATAGCCACAAGGGAGTTTTTTGGGGACATGAATATGTTCTAAAATTGGATTCTGGTGATAACTGCACAACTCTGTATATTTACTAAAAATCACTGAATTGTACTTATAATCAGTGAGTTTTATAGCATATGAATGAAAACTCAACAAAGCTGCTAAAATTAGCAAAGCCACATAATATTTTAAAAACTGTGTGCTTAATATAACTATTGAAATATAGGAATTTTATTTGAAAATATTCCTTCACCCCACCTCCTCCTTTTGTCGGCAAATGCTGTCTGTGCAAGGTTGCTTTGTTCTATGGTGTAAAGACCCTTGTGGGTGCCTGAGCCTGTAATGTTGGGCCCTAACTGGAACCTGGGCATGCCAGTGGACACAAGCAAGGGAGGCAAGGACGACAGTTTTCCAGAACCAAAATGAGCTACCGTCAGCTCCATGGCGGACCATATCAACTGCTGTCTGAACCACCTGGAGAAGAACGATCACATGCATGCCCGCCTCCAGGAACTTCTTGAGTCCAACCTGCAGATACGCAGTGAGTTCCAGCAGCAGCTCCGGGAGGCCGCTAGCAATTCCAGTCCTTAGGCTCTGGGAGCCCCCCAGTCAGCTCCAACTCTGCTTCCCTGGGCTAGGGGCTGTCTGGGCATTCACCACCTAGCTTAGATACCTTCTCAAGGGCTATCCTACAGATCCTCTGGTGCGTTTGCCTGCTTGGGCCATCCTTCTGGTACTACCCTTGGCATATCTGGGCCAGACCCCACCACCCAGCATCTCTTCCTAGGGTCAGGTGTGGGCCTGCCTTGCCTGCCTACCCAATTCCAGGGTACTCCCCACTCTGCCCAGGCCTTGAGGGTCTACATTAAATGTGTTTCTAACACAAAAAGAGAGGAGAAGAAAAAGAAAAAGAAGAGAGCAGAGGAGAAAAGAGAGAATAGAAAAGAAAAGAAATAAGAAAAGAAAAGGAAAGAAAAGAAGAGGCTTTCAAGCAATATTATAGTTCTTTGGATGATTATTGTCTTCCACCATTTAATGTATCATAATAATTGTACAAGAGGATACATGCCTGTGAAAATTCTGCTACCAGTAAAACACAGTCAGCTGGATTTTTGAACTGATCTACAGGCAGCTCCCATTTGCAGGTCCCTTTTGTAGCCCCTTCACATCTGAGTGGAAGGATCCAGTGTACTCCTTACCCCAGAAGCTCTTTCAACTTGGAGTTCCATGAGAGTAGTAAATTTGGAGAAATCTTATTTTTCCAGGATTTTCTTAATTTTGATATGAAATGGGTATATACATCATTACAACTACTTAATATAGTCTCCAGTGTATGGCACCTTGCTTTCTGAGAGGCTGTATGTAAATTCTCTGGCTAATCTCTAATGCCCTTAACAACCTTGCTAATACTAGCTACATAAAAGACTTGCTACAGGAAATATCTGAGTAAAATAACAGTTTTATATCTACAACACCTTGAAGAGTGGTACCTTACATTTTGCATGACTTGCTTTTGTTTCTGAAATCAAGAAAACGGTTTATAAAGCTAGACAGAGGTCTGATTCAATAAATCGATAATTTATTAAACAATACTTCTGAAGCTTAAGGGCCATGCCCAGAATACTTATTTTCTCCAGGGGCCTCACTGGTAGATTTAGGCACATTAATAATAACAGAAGTATTTTTTTAAAAGATTTTATTTATTTATTTGACAGAGAGAGAGAGATCACAAGTAGGCAGAGAGACAGGGAGAAGAGGAAGCAGGCTCCCTGCTGAGCAGAGAGCCCGATGTGGGCCTCGATCCCAGGACCCTGAGATCATGACCTGAGCCGAAAGCAGAGGCTTTAACCCACTGAGCCACCCAGGCGCCCTAACAGAAGTATTTTTATGTACTATAGGCTGCAATGATGAACTATGACCTAAATCCTACAGTCTGTAAGCCAGACGATAGTCAACACCAAAACTGGAAAGCAGTTACTTAGTTTCAATTGTTATTTTTCTCATGCTCCATGGCTGCAAATGCAGAAAGAAACTAACTATGCAGTTGTTAAAGTAAGCATGAAAATGACCGTCAAAAACAAGAAGTAAAACAGTGACCACTAATCATCTGCCAATAATCAAAACATTGTGGAGCAAAGCCCTATAAAAAGAGAGATTCTAGAATTGCTGAAGCTGCATTTGAACAGGAGAGAACCACGGCCAAGGAAACGCCCCCTCCGCACCTGAAGCATCTCGCAAGTCTTAAACTCTATCCCAGATGGTCAGACAGGTGAAAAATGATCCAGCAAGAACTTTCCACTGGCAACTAGTAGCTGTGTTCCATAAGACATTTTGAGGAATTGAGGCAGAATATTTATAGGCACAATGTGACTTTTTAGAAGACTTCGTGCTCCTCTTTTTTGTTTGTTTTCGTGTTCTGGAAAATTAAAAGCTACTCTGGAGTTGCACGTGAAAATGACTTTTATACGCACAGCAAAGTTGTCAGATCCATTCAGGATTGTTTTTTACAGGATATATTTATTTTTCTCCATGACATCATAAGGCCTAAGGCTTCCTTGCCTAGAAATCCTTGAAGCTGTTTTATGTTTTAAAAATTTTTTTTAAAGATTTTATTTATTTATTTGACACAGAGAGAGAGATCAGATCACAAGTAGGCAGAGAGGCAGGCAGAGAGAGAGGAGGAAGCAGGCTCCCCACTGAGCAGGGAGCCCGATGTGGGCCTCGATCCCAGGACCCTGAGATCATGACCTGAGCCGAAAGCAGAGGCCTTAACCCACTGAGCCACCCAGGCGCCCTTATGTTTTAAAATTTTTAATTGTGGAATTACACCTAACATAAAATCCATCATCCTATTTTCAAGTGTACAGTTCAATAGCGTTAACTATGTGCACTTGTTGTGCAACACATCTCCAGAATTTCCTCTATCTTGTAAAACTGAACACTAACTCCTTATTTCCTCCTCCCTGAAGCCCCTGGCAACACCATCCCACTTTCTGTCTCTATGAATATAACTACTCTATGTACCTCACTAAGGAGAATCATACAGTATCTGTCTCTTTTTGACTAGTTTATTTCACTTTGCATGTCTTCAAGGTTTAACCATGTCATAGCACACATCAGTACATCATTCCTTTTAAAGGATGAATAATAGTCCAATGTATGTATATAGTACATTTTTTTATCCATTTATCTGTCAGTGGACCTTGGGCTGCTTCCACCTCTTGATTATTGTGAATAATGATGCCATAAACATGGGTGTACAACTATCTCTTTGGTACTCTGCTCTCAGTTCTTTTGGATACATACCCAGAAATAAAATTGCTGGTAATTTTATTTTCAATTTTTGAAGGAACTGCCATACTGTTATCCATAATGCTTGTGTACATGGTTTCTAGTGTCTCCATATCCTCATCAACACTTGCTCTTTTCTGTTTGATTTTTTTTATAGCGTCATCTTAATGGATGGGACATGTTATTACATTGTGGTTTTGATTTATATTTTCTTAATGATTAGTGATATTGAACACCTTGTCATATGCTTGTTTGTTTTGAGATTTTAAGTTAAAAAATATAGCCAATTATTATAGGTCAACTATTTTGTCAGTAGAGTCCCATTAATCATGCTATTTGTTCAGCGGATATCTTTTCTTTGGAAGCATTTTCAAGAAATCATGGCTTGAGGGCGCCTGGGTGGTTCAATCGGTTAAGCCACTGCCTTCGGCTCAGGTCGTGATCCCAGAGTCCTGGAATCAAGTCCCACATTGGGCTTCCTGCTCAGTGGAGAGCCTGCTTCTCCCTTGCCCTCTGCCTGTTGCTCTGCCTACTTGTGCTCTCTTTCTCTGTCAAATAAATAAATAAAATCTTTAAAAAAAAAAAGAAAAGAAATCATGGCTTGAAACATATACACATGTCTGCAATAAAGAGACACGTCAAAATCCTGTGCTTTTATTTTTTTATATATTTTTAAAATTATTTATTTATTGGACAGGGAGAGAGAGAGAGCACAAGTAAGCAGAACGGTAGGCAGAGGGAGAGGGAGAAGCAGGCTCCCCACTGAGCAGGATGCCCCACATGGGGCTCTATCCCAGGACCCTGAGATTATGACCTGAGCCGAAGGCAGACGCTTAACCGACTGAACCACCGAGGCACCCCAGTCCTGTGCTTTTAACAAGAAACACCACAGTCATCTTAACAAACATCTTTCATAAAAAAATCTGTTACAAATAAGCTAAGCGTAATGGCTGGAAGAGTAGGCAAAATTCTGTTCTCACACCTGGGTTGGTGGTTGTGTTAGTTTGCTACTGCTGCCATAATAAAGTTCTACGGGGTGGCTTAAACAGTAGAAATTTATTTTCTCCTGATTCTGGACACTAGATGTCCAAGATTAAATTGTCAACATGGCTGATTTCTGTCCTTATCTCTTCTTATAAGTGCACCAGTCATATTGTGTTAAGGCTCACCCTAATGACCTCACAACCTTAATTATCTTTTTAAAGTCCCCATCTCCAAATACAGTCACATTCTGAGGTACACACGGATAGGATTTCAACATATGGATTTTGGGGGGACATAATTTCCCTCTAACTAGCTGTAGCAGATGAAGAGAAGAGAAGATAACACACTTCTGGTTGGAGCCCAGCTGAGAGACCAGACTCCAAATCCAGCTGGAAGGAAAGCCATGGGGGCAAAGCCTGTTATGGAAAACTAACAATACCCTACTCAAATGGTTATGGATGGCCTTCATAATATTGTCTGGGGTTGTGAATGAAGAGTACCTAGGGTCAAGAAAAACAGGAAAACAGATCTGTCTTCTTGGAGCAGCAAAAAGGATGACTGTAGAGAGAAGAAGGAGTCACTCTCTTTTGTATTCCTGTGGTAGTGTTTCCTCCAATGACTGACACTAACTACCAACCAAGGATTGGTTTCTAACATTTTGTGGGCTGTCCTTCATGATTTTGTCCCTTCCTCAGCCTTGCATCCTACCCACTTTGTTCTTTTTCTGTGTGTTTTACTTGGGTTACTACCTTAGAAGGGATGCTTTTTCCTACTTCCTTTGGGGGAAACATTAATATTTGTATTGTGGGTTAAAGTGCCCATCAGGCAAAAACATAAATGCAACCCGTTACCCAAGTAACAGAATTTTTCATGCATCATGGAATACATTTCAGTCTTATTAACATAAAGACCTCCATGGATTAGCTTTCTGAGCAGGCAATACCTGTTGAAAGTTGAATTTATTTAAAAAATATATATCTTCTACATAAATATTAGTAATAAATATAACCAAAGAGGTGAAAGATCTCAACATTGAATATTACAAGACATTGATGAAAGAAACCAAAGAAGACACAAACAAATGGAAATATAGTCCAGGATCACAAATTGGAAGAATTAATAACGTTAAAATGTTCCTAACATCTAGAGCAATCTACATATTCACTGCAATCCCTATCAGAATTTCCCAATGGCACCTTCTACAATCCTAATATTTGTGTGGAACCATGAAAGACCCCTAATAACCAAAATTAATCTTGAGAAAGCCAGAAGCATCACACTTTCTCATTTCAAGCTATGCTACAAAGCTATAACAATCAAAACAGTATGGTATTGGCATAAAAACGGACCCAAAGATCAATGGAACAGAATAGAGCACCCAGAAGTAAACCCATGCATATATGGTTAATTAATTTTTGACAAAGGAGCCCAGGATACACAGTGAGGAAAGAACAGTTTCTTCAATAAATGGCGTTGGGAAAACTGGATAGTCAGTGCAAAAGAATGAAACTGGATCACTATTTTACACAAAAATCAACTCAAAATGGATTAAAGACTTGAATGTAAGACCTGTAACCATAAAGCTCCTGAAAGAAGACACAGAGGGTAAGATCCTTGATATTGGGCTTGGCAATGATTTTTTGATTTGACACAGAAAGCAAATGTAACAAAAACAAAAATAAGCAAGAGGGACTACATCAAAAAGTAAAAAGCTTCTGCACAGCAAAGGAAACCATCCATAAAATGAAAAGCAACCTGTGGAACAGGAGAAAATATTAGTAAATCACATATCCAATAAGGAGTTACTATACAAAATGTATAAAGAACTCATACAACTCAATAGCAAAAAAATAAATAAATAACTCAATTAAAAAATAAACAAAGGACCTGATTAAACATTTTTCTGAAGAAGACACACAAATGGCTAATGGGTACATGAAAAGATGCTCAGCATCACTAATCCTTAGGGAATGGCGATCAAATCCACAGTGAGATATCACCTCATACCTGTTAGAATGGTTATTATCAAAAAGATAAAGGTAAGTGTTGGTGAAAATGTCGATAAAAGGAAACCTTTTGAACTGTTGGGGGGAATATAAATTGTTGCAGCAGCCACTATGAAAAACAGTATGGAGATTCCTCAAAAAATTAAAAACTGAACTGCATTACGATCCAGCAATCTCAATTCTTGTCACATATCCAAAGGAAATGAAAGCAGGATATTGAAGAGATATGTGCACCCTCATGTTTATTGCAGCATTATTCACAATAACCAGGATATGGAAAGAACCTAAGTATCTGTCAGTGAGCCAAAAGATTGAATAATGTATCTATATAGTATGGAGTATTGTATTGTATATTATGTATATAATATGTATATTATATAAATCATATAATTTTAATTATAAATATATTTAGTACAGTTTATATAATGTATATTTATTATCTATAAATTAAAAATCACATATTATATAAAATATGGTATATTATTCAGCCATGAGAAAAAGGAAATCCTGCTCTTTACAATACCACAGATAGACTTTGAGGGCATCATGTTAAGTGAAATGAGTCAGACAGAGAGACAACTACTGCATGGAATCACTTATAAGCGGAACCTAAAAAAGAAGTCGAGGTCATCGAAATAGCAGAAAAATAGCTCCAGTGCTAAAGGCTGGGAAATGAGGGAAATAGGGAGAGGTTGGTGAAAGGGTACAAACTTCTAGCTATAAGATAAATAATTCTGAGGATCTAATGTAAAACATGATAACTGTAGTTGATAACATTGTTTTGTATAAATAAAATTTGTTAGAAGAGTAGATTTAAATGTTCTCAGCAAAAAGAAAAAAGATAAATATGGGAAGCAATGGATATCATGAATAACTAAATGGGCAGATTCCTTTTACAATGTACATATTCATCAAATTATCACACTGTACATTTTTAAATGTCTTACGATTTCATTTGTCAAGTATACCTCAATAAGATGAAAAAATATATATGTAATGTATGTATATCTGTGTGTGTATAGTGTGTGTGTGTGTGTATAAATTTAAGAGCATGGGTCTGAATGTATTTTGTGGTGGCTGGATGACTCAGTTATTTAAGCTTCCAACTCTTGATTTCAGCTCAGATTTTTTTTCCCCCCAAATTTTACTTATTTAGAGAGAGAGTGAGTGTGAGAGAGAGCAGGAGAAGGAGCAGGAGGGAAGCAGCAGAAGCAGACTCCCTGCTGAGCAGGGATTCCCACCCCACCAGGGCTTAATCCCAGGACTCTGGAACTATGACCTGAGCATAAGGCAAATGCTTAACCAACTGAACCACCCAGGCACCCCTAAGCTCACGTCTTGATCTCAGGGACATGAGTTCAAGCCCTGTCTTGGAGCCTACTTAAAAAATGATAAATAAGTGAAATAAATAAACAAACAAATAAATATGTGTTTTATGCCTGCTAAGCAGTTCTGCATAAGAAATCTAACATTCCATTGTTGCCCAAATAAACACAAGTGGATGTATTACTGTGGGACACAGAAAAATGGAAAGATAGTCCATGCTCATAAACTGGAAGAATTAATAATGTTAAAATGTCCACACTCCCCAAAGCATTCTCCAGATTCAATGAAATCCCTATCAAAATGGCAAAGCAGGGGTGCCTGGGTGGCTCAGTCAGTTAAGCATCCAACTCTTGATCTTAGCTCAGGTCTTGATCTCAGGGTGTGGAGTTCAAGCCCTGTGTAAAAGGAATCTGCGCATCTAGTTTTTCATAACATCCATTGCTCCCCATATTTGTCTTTTTTTCTTTTTGGTGAGAACATTTAAATCACTGTCCTCACAAATTTTATTTATACAATATAATGTTATCAACTATAGTCACCATGTTTTACATTAGATCCTCAGAATTTATTTATGCTGGGAGAGGAGCCTACTTAAAAAAAAAATGGCAAAGCAGACATACAAGTTTTGAACTGACTAGGTGGAAGTGAGTCACTGTTTATGTTTTATTTGGTTCCACTACTTCCCACAGTCCTTCTGAAATTGTGTGCAAGACTCTTAAGCAGAAGACTTGGAGACTTTAATTCCTGCAAGTCCAGTCCTAGCCGGCCTTGACAGGCCCATCTCCTGATGGATGCCTCCTTGAGGCACCTTAGCATACTCTAAAGCCCTGTGAAGCTTGGGTAAACTTCTATTTATAACCAGCAGAAGGACTCCAGCTTCCCATGTCTGGCCTGTGGCCCCAAATGCAGGAAGTTCCAACCGTAGCCTTCAGAGGGAGGGAGAGAAGAAGGGAGGAAAGAAGAAAGGGTTTTAAAAGGACATGCTAATTAGAATTCTGATATCATCGTATGTACTGCAATTAAGGAAAGGAGTCTGAAACCCAGACCTGCTTTATTTTTTTTTTAATTTTATTTTTATTCTTTGCCCAAGGGGTACAGGTCTGTGAATCATCAGGCTTACATCTTTCACAGCATTCACCAAAGCACAAACCCTCCCCAATGTCCATAACCCATCCACCCTATTCCTACCCTCCCACCCCCCAGTAACCCTCAGTTTGTTTTGTGAGATTAGGAGTCTCTTATGGTTTGTCTCCTTCCCCATCCCATCTTGTTTCATTATTTTTCCCTCCCTACCCCCCACGACCCCCCACCCTGCCCCTCAAGTTCCTCATATCAGAGAGATCATATGATAATTGTCTTTCTCTGATTGACTTATTTCGCTCAGCATAATACCCTCCAGTTCCATCCATGTCGTTGCAAATGGCAAGATTTCGTTTCTTTTGATAGCTGCATAGTATTCCATTGTATATATATACCACATCTTCTTTATCCATTCATCTGTTGATGGACATCTAGGTTCTTTCCATAGTTTGGCTATTGTGGACATTGCTGCTATAAACATTCGGGTGCACGTGCCCCTGAGGATCACTACCTTTGTGTCTTTAGGATAAATACCCAGTAGTGCGATTGCTGGGTCGTAGGGTAGCTCCACTTTCAACTTTTTGAGGAACCTCCACACTGTTTTCCAGAGTGGCTGCACCAGCCTGCATTCCCACCAACAGTGTAGGAGGGTTCCCCTTTCTCCACAACCTCGCCAACATCTGTCGTTTCCTGACTTGTTGATTTTAGCCATTGAAACCCAGACCTGCTTTAAATCATATTTCCCCTACTTAACCTTCAGTTTTAGGCACCATCTATTGTCTCTGTCAACTTCCTTTTTTATTAAACAGTTACCTCAGAAAACCTGGTCTAGCTTTTACTTTCCCCTAGGAAGTAGACAGGCTTTATGTAACTGACAGGTTAGGAGAAAGATCTTTATTGACAGACATTAGCCTTGACTGAAATCTACTTTGAAGGAGGATTGAGCAATATTGCCTAATCCCATGATGCTGCTGTTACATGAAGTTAATATTTTATTTATTCATTAACAACCATTTACTGAGCACCTACTGTTGCATGCAATGTTCTAGATCGTGAGTCTACAACAAAGCACTCAATATCCTTGTGAAGGGAGACGGTCAACTGACAAGTAATCAAATGAAAAATAACAATATCAACAGTAATGAGCACTATGAAATATTTTAAAGAGTGTCATGATAGAGAGTGATGTAGGGATTACTTCATATGGGACGACCCAGAAAGGCTCTCTGATGAGGTGACATATGAACAGACCCTGAACGGAAGAAGGAAGTACCAGATGCAGCAGACATGTGCCTGGTATTTTCAGGCAGCAGGAAAAGTAAGCCCATGTGGATGAAGGGTAATGAGACACAGTCAGAGAGTTCTGAGCAGTCCTGTTTGTCATCTTCTCCTGTTACCCAGGAGTCAAAAGAGCCACAGCTTATGAATGGGTGTGGGAGGTGCCCCAGGTAGAGAGCAGCTCCAGGGGCAGCAGCAGAGCTGGGGAAGTGGAGAAGGAAGTACCCACCCAGACGGGTGATCCAACGGGGGTGAGGTGTGCACCCAGCATCATGGAGCCCTGAGAATGCACATGGCACTTGAGTGTTTGCACCAAGGAGAGGCGCCAATCCTCCTACCCTACTCCTTCCAACCCTGGCCTTCCTCTGCACTTAGAAGAGAACGGAGAGTCACTTCAGCACTATCCCCGGGTCCTAACCTGCGTTAGTCTGCAATAGCAGAACCACTTTGGCTGCAGACTTTTATTCCATTCTTTCTAGACAGCAATCTCTTCACAACATGGAGAACATTTCCTATCTCTCTCTTCCCCTGTTTTCTTCACTGAGTAATATGCACACACAAGAGACAATGTTGGAATGTGTTTAAGAATTTTAAAATAGGAGCTCAGTCAGTGGAGCATACAATTCTTGCTCTCAGGGTGGTGAATTCGAGCCCCATGCTGGACATAAAAATTACTTTAAAAAATCTTTTAAAAAATTTTAACAGAAAAAAGTTAGAAAGCACTTACTTAAAGAAAAAAAATGTAGTACCTTTTTCTGGTTTCTTGGACTTAGTTGTGTCTGACACATGACATCTGCATAGAAACACAGGGGCAACACCCTCTGAACCTACCAAGAGGCAAAATTTAGTCACTTGCCTCTTCCACCACATCCTGAAACTACAATTTAAGGCAAACCGATCCAAGTTGCCAGTTTCCCAGTGCCTACTGATACAAGCAAACATTTTGCTTTTGAGTTCTTCAAAGAAGATTTGGCATTTCACTTTTTAACCTTTTTTATTTGAGTATAAGTGAGACACAATGTGATATTAATTTCAGGTGTACAACACAGTGATTCAACTTCTTTATACCTTATGCTATGCTCACTACAAGTGTAGCTAACACCTGTCACCATACAACACTATTAAAATTTCATTGACTATATTCCCTATGCTGTGCCTTTTATCCCTGTGACATACTCATTCCATAATTAGAAGCCTGTATCTCTTACTCTTCTTCACCCATTTTACTTATCCCACAGCCTCCTTCCCTCTGGCAACTATCAGTTTGTTCTCTGTATTCATGGGTCTGATTCTATTTTTCATTTGTTCATTTGTTTTGGTTTTAGATTCCACATATGAGTGAAGTCATGTGTTATTTGTCTTTCTCAGTCTGACTTACTTCACTTAGCGTAATACCCTTGAGATCCACACATGTTGCCTCAAATCTCATTCTTTTTTATGTTTGTGTAATATTCCATTGTATGTATATGTGTGTGTGTGTGTGTGTGTGTGTGTGTGTGTGTGTGTGTGTATCCCACATCTTCATTATGCTTTCATCCACCAATGGACATTTAGACTGCTTCCATATCTTGGCTATTTAAATAATGCTGCAATATATATAAGGGTGCACATATCTTTTTTAATTAGTGTTTTTGTTTCTTTGGGTAAATGCCCAGTAGTGGAATTGTTGGATCATATGGTATTTCTATTTTTAATTTTTGGAGAACCTCTATACTGTTTTCAGTGGCTGCACCAATTTACATGCCCACTAAGAGTGCATGAGGGTTCCTTTTTCTTCATATCCTCACCAACATTTGTTATTTTTCATCTTCTTGATTTTAGCCATTCTGGTAGGTATAAGGTGATATCTCATTGTGGTTTTGATTTGCAGCTCTCTGATGATGAGTTACGTTGAGCATCTTTTCATGTGTCTTTTGGACATGTGTTTATTTTCTTTGAAAAAATTCCTATTTGGGTCCTCTGCCAGTTTTTTAGTTGAATTTCTTTTTTGATGTTGAGTTGTATAAGTTCTTTTTATATTTTGGATATTAACCTCTTCTCAGATAAATCATTTGCAAATATCTTCTCCCATTCAGTAGGTTTCCTTTTTTTGTTATGTTGATGGTTTCCTTCACTGTCCAAAGCTTTAGAGGATTTGACACTTCGAATGAGTTAACTGAAATGGAAAAGTGGAAAACAGAGGAATATATTTGACACTAATGATGTACAAAAATAATGGGACCCTATGGAAATACTAAAAGTCTTACACTTGACTGATGTATCCTGTGGTCATTGCACATTAAATAATTAAATAAGCATTTAAAAATAAATAAGCAAATAACCTTAAACATGGAGTCCAGGGAAAAGCTGAAAATCTGTATATGACACAGCCCACCCAAGTAGAATATAAAAATGAAATGTTAAGCTTTTACCTGAGTTGCCTTGGCAGCTCTCAGTGGGCAGAGAAACTGCATGGGATCAGGGGTCATGTGAAATATGGCTGTTCCCACCATCAAAATATTTACCAGAGGAGGGATCAAAGATCAAGGATGGCTCACATGCAAGTGCTAACAGCTGCAGACTTTGAATGTGCTCAGCACCTCCCTGAACAGTTCCCTGGCTAGACTAGTTCCCTGGGCAGAAGCTCATCTCACCCTTTAAAGAAGTCAGTTAAGAATCAATATAGTCAGAGCTTTCCAACATCCATTAATTCTAAATAGCAATAACTGCTTGGAGACTTTTCAGGGAACTGACGGGAGAATACCAGCAACACAGAAGCCTGGAGCCCTGTTTAGTAATGGTGCATAAATCCTAGTTTCTGAGTGTGT
Source organism: Ailurus styani (assembly GCA_002007465.1). Classification (NCBI taxonomy): domain Eukaryota; kingdom Metazoa; phylum Chordata; class Mammalia; order Carnivora; family Ailuridae; genus Ailurus; species Ailurus styani. Next base: position 321,611 of record LNAC01000663.1, on the reverse strand, counting down.
TGCCAGTCAGCAAAAGAAGAGTGATAGTAGTAATCCATTAATAGTAACCAGCTCCAAGCATGATCAATACCTTCTAAGTGAACTGACCTCTACAAACTCAAATCTGAACATGCCTTGTCTTAAATCTACCATCATTTATGTACCATAACATGAAACTTATAGTGCTTTAAGACAGTATTGGTGGGCACTGAAAGGTAATTTGAGCAGGGAGAAATTACAATTCAAATATGGGTATCATAATGTTGAATATTCAATGATTATTAATTAAAACTGCCTTTGGAAATTATTGGCAATAAAATTTTATTAACTTGTACAATGTTAATATTGGATAAAATTAAATTGCTAATATAGTATATTGAGTGACCTTACATAAAAACGTAAAAATATAGTTGCAGAATATATTTATGGTAGCACATAATATTTTATGATTTTAAGAAAAAGTATGAGGTTGAAGAGAAAAAAAGGGTTAGGGAAAGTGATAAATGATTGAATTTAAATCATTCTAAAAGCATGGTTCCTTTAACTACCATAAGTCATGATAGTATCTTCTCCAGATTATGTTGGATTCTCTTGATGAAGTGAATTCTAGAAATAGCCTATTTAATATTAAGAACAAAAAACCATGAGTCCTAGTTGTGTAACCTAGCCAAAGAGCACATTAAAATTAAATGTGAGCTTTGAGACAAAAAAAATAAGGCCCCAGAGAGTGTGAATGACTTAGTGGAGGTCAAACAGGGAATCATGCTGAGCAGGGTCTTGAAAACAAATCCTCAGACAGGTGCTAGTAAACCTTCAGTGGTGCCAGACTGTCTCCAATAAATTAAATCATTCCACCTCCTCTCTATTTGGAGAATAAGAGCCTGCTTGACAAACAGCTAGGTGAAACCTTCACTCAGGATGAAAATCAGCTTTTTTGATTCACCTATGTTGCTCCTTTGGTTTAGCTCCTCTACCAATTTGCAGAGTTGTTTTGATGAGAACTTGGAATATTCACACAAAGCAAGACAGGAGATTTTTTTATCTTGGTTCATGAAGTTTTTTTCTTTTTAATTCCATTGTTTTTTAGTCTTAAATACAAAGAAAAAATGGGGAATAGTATACTCACTTGTATTTAAAAAGCACTGTTAACAGTACAATCTAGATTTGGAAATTCTCAGTTAAGATTTCACATTAATTGTTAGTTTTTTTTGGGTAGTAGATATCAGGGAACAAATGAAGACAATTATCTATCCATTTTAAGTTACATGTGTGAGTATATTAAATGTTCATTAAGTTTTATCTATCACTGTATCTTAAAAGAATCAAAAAATCCTCCCTTTAAAAATTCTAAATTTTTATTTTAAAAATATGATAATATCTAGAAAGGGTCCTGATGCCTTAGTTATATACTAAATGTTTTCAGATTTTTACAGTTAGTACCTTTCTGGGAAATCAGTTTGACCACAGTGCATCTCAGTGTTTGTGATATGAATCACATTACAATATTTTTACTTTTAAATATTTTAAAATTTTTACTTCGACCATATATCACTTGCAAGCAGCTAGGGATAGATGTTTATTTATTTATTTTTTTAAAAGATTTTATTTATTCATTTAAGAGAGAGAGACAGAAAAAGCACAAGCAGGAGTAGAGGCAGAGAGAGAGGGAAAGGCAGACTGCCCACTGAGTTGGGAGCCTGATGCTGGGGCTCGATCCCAGGACCTGGAGATCATGACCAGAGAGGAAGGCAGATGCTCAACCATCTGAGCCACCCAGGTGCCCCAGGACAGTTGTTTGAAAGTAACTACACAGTACAGCATGTGTTCATATTCATTTTTAAAATTGTCTTAGTTCATAACTGGCACAGTTTCTCTGTGGATATATATAATTAACATTCAACTTCCAATACTGAATAACACATAATTTTAACATTGTATTTGAGACTTAAGTAAAATTTCTAAACAAATAGAGATGCATGGGCTCGTGGAGCAAGTAATATCCCAGAGAGCACTGCTCGACACAGCAATGAGATGCCTATCGCTCCCCTTTCAGTGGCTGATAAGATGTCTCTTCTGTGATTCCCTCTTTCTGTGCTCCCCCTCTTCTTCCCTATTCCCACTGTTGGGTGAATGGCTGATGCTGCCAAATTAGTTGGAAGATTAATTTATTTGAATGCATGTTTAGCCATGACATGCTAATTTTTTAAACATTTCTTTTTTTTAAATATTTTATTTATTTGACAGAGAGAGAGAGATCACAAGTACACAGAGGGGCAAGCAGAGGGAGAGGGAGAAGCAGGCTTCCCGCTGAGCACAGGGAGCCTGATGCAGGACTCGATCCTAGGATCCTGGGATCATGATCGGAGCTGAAGGCAGACGCTTAACCAACTGAGCCACCCAGGCACCCTTTTCTAAACATTTCAAAGTAGATGTTTTCAACTGCCATGCAAAAACACAAACCAAAAAGACATCACAAATCCTGAATATGACATAAGCTCAAGAATTATTTATAAATATTTAAAACTATTATCAATTTCAGGACTAGAAAGCTTCTTTTAAGATTCTGCACCAATTCCAATGTGTGGGTATTTTTCCCACACCACCAAGCAATTCTCTGATACCAGCTGGGTGTCCTACAATTCATTTCTGATACTATTTACTTGGAAATTGTGTCAGATCCTACAGGTTAAGGGCTCCATCCCTTAACAAGACTGTCTCTCTCCCCAATTTTCTTTGTCAGTCACACCCTCCAGTCTCTCTCCCTGCCCCAGAGTTTAAGGGGTGGAACTAAAAGTTTCAACCCTCTAATCATGTTGGTTCCCTTAGCAACCAACTCCCCTATATTTAGGGGATTTCCAAAAGTCACCTCATGAACATAAGCTCAGTTGTGGTTGAAAGGTACTTGTTATGAGTAACAAGACAACCAAAAGCTCCAAAACAATTTCAGAAACTGAAGAGAAGAGACCAAATATAGCAAAAGATGCTCCCATTGTTTTATTGCTTAGGAAATTTCAAGGGTTTTAGGAGCTTTGTGCCAGAATTGGGGACAAAGACCAAATATGTATTTATTATAAATCACAATAGCACAGCCCACTCCCTAGTCTCCAGGAAGGGAAGAGGGCCTGGAGGTTGAATAAATCACTGACGGCCGGTGACTTAATATTCATGCCTATGTAATAAAGCCTCCAAATAAACCCAAAAGGTTGGGGTTTGAGGAGATTTTAGGTTTATGAACACGTGGAGATTCATGGAAAGTAACAAGCTCAGAGAGGACATGGAAGCTCCATGCTTCTTCCCCATGCCTTGCCCTCTTCCATCTGGCTATTCCTAAGTTATATCCTTTATAATAAACTGGTGTTCTAGTAAGTAAAACACTTCTCTGAGTTTTGTGAGTCACTTTAACAAATTACTCAAACCTGAGGAGGTCACTGGAGCCTCTGATCTATAGCCCAGTAGGTCAGAAGCACAGGTAACAATCTGGACTTGCAATTGGCATCCAGAGTGTGTGGACAGGTCGTCTTTGGGACTGAGTCTTTAATCTGTAGGATCTGACATGTCTCTAGGTGGACAGTGCCAGAGGTAACTTGAATTTTAGGACACTAAATCAGTATCAGAGAATTGTTTGGCAGTGTGGAGAAAATAGCCACCTCCACCTCCACACCTACCACCACAAATAAACAAAAAGGTAGTAGGTGTGCCTGTGTGGCTCAGATGGTTAAGCGTCTGCCTTTGGCTCAGGTTAGGATCCCAGAGTCCTGGGATTGAGCCCTGCACCAGGCTCCCTGCTCAGCGGGGAGTCTGCTTCTCCCTCCACCCCTCATCCAACTCTTGTGCTCTCTCCCTCTCAAATAAATAAATGAAATCTTTTTTAAAAAAATTGTAGGGCGCCTGGGTGGCTCAGTGGGTTAAAGCCTCTGCCTTGGGCTCAGGTCATGATCCCAGGGTCCTGGGATCGAGTACCGCATCAGGCTCTCTGCTCGGCAGGGAGCCCGCTTCCTCCTCTCTCTCTGCCTGCCTCTCTGCCTACTTGTAATCTCTCTCTGTCAAATAAATAAATAAAATCTTTAAAAAATAAAAAAATTTAAAAAATTAAAAAATTGTAGTATACATACACACACACAGATAACATTTAGAAAAGTCTGGATTCTTTTAAAGTGCACATATTAATTGAAGTAAAGAGCAAAATGAAGGAATTCATGCAGAAAAACCAAAAGGAGTTTTGAAAGTTGGCAATACTAACTATATATTATTAATTATACTTTGTTAATATATTAAAAGTATATAGTAATGATTTATGCTGTGTTGCATATATATGCTGTATGGTCTATATATGTGCTAAGTAAATTACCTTTATTTGTATATGTACTTATTTGTTTAGTTAAAGTGCAGACACTTAGGATCCTGATTCAACCACCACATGCATAGGGAGTTCAGAGCTTCATTTCTATGGCTGCTATTCAGTATCTGTCATAGTGACAGTCATGTCTTAAAAAGTGATTCAGATCACCTGATAGAGACACCCAAATTCCAGGTAGCAGAGTGTATTTCACATCATTTTTAATTGAAGTTTAATTGACATACAATATCCTATTGGCTTCATGTGTATATCATGGTGACACAATATTTTTGTACTTTACAAATGATCCCCATGGTAAGTCTCATTCCTGTCTGTCATCATACAAACTTATTACATTATTGACTATATTCCCTATGCTGTACATTATATCCCCACAGCTTATTTATTTTATAACTGGAATTTTGTACCTCTTCATCTCCATCACCTACTTCATGCATTCCCCTGACCCCCTCCCCTCTGGCAACCACCAGTCCATTTCCTGTATCTATGAGTCAGTTTCTGTTCCCTTTAACTGACTTGTTTGTTTTTAGATTTCACATATATGTGAAATCATATGGTGTTTGTCTTTGTCTGACTCACTTTACTCAGCACAACATGTTCTAGGTGCATCCGTGTTGTCGAATAGCAAGATTTCATTCTTTTTTATGGTTAATATTCTGTCTGTTATACATACACCATAGTTTCATTATTCCTTCATCAGTGGTTTGCTTCCATCTATTGGCTACTGTAAATAATGCTGCAATAAGCATAAGTATGTATATACCTCCCCAAATTGGTGTTTTTGTTTTCTTTGTATAAGTACCCCAAGTTGCCAGACCATATAGTAGTTCAATTTTTAATTTTTGGAGGAACCTCCACACTGCTTTCCACAGTGGTTGCACTAATTTACATCCCCATCAACAGGTTACAGAGTTCTCTTCCTCATCAACATTTATTTTTTTTGTCTTTTTGATAATAGCTAATCTGACAGGTTGTGAGGTAATATCTCACTGTGGTTTTGACTTGTGCTTCTCTGATGATTAGTGATGTTGAGCATCCTCTTGTGTCTGTTGTCCATCTGTACGTCTTCTTTAGAAAACTGCCTATTCAACTCCTCCACACATTTTTTTAATCAGGTCATTTGTTTTTTGGTGTTGAGATTTTTATATATTTTGGTTTATAACCCATTATCAGATACATAGTTTGCAAGTATCTCTTCCCATTCAGTAGCTTGTCTTACCTTTTTTTGATGGTTTCCTTTGCTGTGCAAAAACTTTTTGTGTGATACAATCCCATTTGTTTATTTTAGCTTTTTTTGGCCTTGTCTGTGGAGACTGGTCCCTCCCCCACACTCCACAAAGATATGTGTGTGTGTTTGTGTGTGTGTATATATATATATATATATATATATATATATGTATATATATTAATGTATGTATATGTATATATGTATATATATGTATATGTATATATATATGTGTATACACACACACACACACACACACACACATATATAGTTAAGACTGATGTAAAAGAGCTTACTGCCCATGTTTGTCTTCTAGGAGTTTTACAGTTTCAGGTCTTATATTCAAATCTAATACATTTTGAATTTATTTTTGTATATGGTATAATAAGATAGTGGTCCAGTTTCTTTCATATGCCGCTTTCTAGTTTTATCAACATCATTTATTGAAGAAACTGTCTTTTTCCCATTTTATGTTCTTGCCTGCTTTGTCATAAATTGATCCTATCTACGTGGGTTTATTTCTGGGCTTTCTATTCTATTTCATTCATCTGTGTGTCTATTTTCATGCCAGTCCCATACTGTTTTGATTACTGCAGCTCTGTAGTACAGTTGGAACTCAGGGTACATGAAACCTCCAGTTTTGTTCTTTTCCCAGATTACTTTGGCTCTTCTGGGTCTTTGTGGTTCCATACAAATTTTAGGATTTTGTTCTAGCTCTGTGAAAAATGCCATTTGCATTTTGATGGGGATTGCTTTGAATCTTTAAATTTATTTGAGTAGTATGGACATTTTAACATTAATTTTTTCAACCCACGAACACAGAACATCTTTTCATTCATTTGTGTCATCTTCAGTTTCTTTCATCAATGCCTTATAGTTTTCAGAGTGCTGATCTTTCATCTCCTTGGTTAAATTTATTCCTAGATATTTTATTCTTTTTGGTGCAAATGTAAATGGGATTTTTTGTCTTAATTTCTCTTTCTGGTAGTCCAATAATTGGTCTATAAAAACACAACTGATTTGGGCACCTGGGTGGCTCAGTGGGTTAAAGCCTCTGCCTTCTGCTCAGGTCATGATCTCAGGGTCCTGGGATCGAGGCCCACATTGGGCTCTCTGCTCAGCGGGGAGCCTGCTTCCTCCTCTCTCTCTCTGCCTGCCTCTCTGCCTACTTGTGATCTCTCTCTCTCTCTGTCAAATAAATAAATAAATAAAATCTTAAAAAGAAACACAACTGATTCATGTATGCTAATTTTTGTATCCTGAGACTTTACCAGATTTTTATTAGTTCTAATAGTTTTTTGGTGGAGCTTTAGGGTTTTCTATATATAGTATCATGTCATCTTCAAATAGTGATAGTTTTCTTTCTTCTTTGGATACGTCTTATTTATTTTTCTTTCCTAATTGCTGTGGCTATGCCTTCCAATACTATATTGAATAGAAGTGGTAAGTGTGCACATCCTTGTCTTGTTCCTCATCTTAGAGAAATAGTTTTTATTCTTTTACTGTTGATTATGATGTTAGCTATGGGTTTGTCATAAATAGTTTTTATTATGTTGAGGGACATTTCTTCTACACCCATTTCCTTGAGTTTTTATCATGAAAGCATACTGAATTTAGTCAAATGCTTTTGCTGCATGTATTGAGGTAATCATATGATTTTTATCCTTTGTTTTGATAATGGGTTGTGTCACATTGATTAATTTATGGATGTTGAACCATCCTTGCAACCCTGGAATAAATCCCACTTGATTGTGGTGTATGATCTTTTCCATGTATTGTTGAATTCAGTTTTCTAATATTTTGTTAAGGATTTTTGCATCTCTATAGATCAGGAATATTGCCCTGTAAATTTTGGGGGTGCATGGTGTCTTGTCTGGTTTGGCATAAGGGTGGTTGTGGCCTTGTAAAGGAGTGTGGAAGCATTTCTTCCTCTATGACTTTTTGGAATAATTTGAGAGGAAAGAGGTACTAACTCTTCTTTAAATGGTTGGTAGAAATCACCTATGAAACTATTTGGCCCTGGACTTTTGTTTTTTGGGAGTTTATAAATTACTGTTTCAATTTCATTATTTGTAATCAGTCTATTCAGATTTTCTACTTCTCCATGATTCAGTCTTGAAAGGTTGTGTGTTTCCAGGAATTAATCCATTTCTTGTAGGTTTTCCAATTTTTTGGCTTATAATTGTTCATAGTTGTCTCTTATATTCCTTTATATTTTTCTGGTATCAACTGTAGCTTTTCTTTCATTTCTGATTTTATTTATTTGGGTCCTCTTTCTTTTTTTCTTGATGAGGCTGGCTAGAAGCTTGTCAATTTTGTTTATTTTTTCAGAGAACCAGATTTTAGTTTCATTGATTTTTTCTACTGTACCTTAAGTCTCTATTTATTTCTTCTCTGATCTTTACTATTCCCTTCCTTCTAAACTTGGGTTTGCCTGTTTTTCTTTTTCTAGTTCCTTTAGGTGTCAAGTTAGATTATTTACTTGGGATTTTTCTTGTTTCTTAAGGTAAGTCTGTATCAGAATGAACTATCTCTGAGAACTGCTTTTGCCGTGTCCCATAGATTTTGAAAAGTTATTTCCTTTTCATTTGTCTCAAGGTATTTTTTTAATTTCTTCTTTGTTTTCTTCATTGACCCATTAGTTGTTTAGTATTGTGCTTTTTTAGTGTCTATGTGTTTGTGTCTTTTTCAGTTTTTTTCATGTAATTGATTTCCAGTGTCATATCACTATGGTCAGAAAAGATGCTTGAAATGATTTGTCTTCTTGTATTTATTGAGACTTCTTTTGTGGCTTGACATGTGATCTATTCTGGAGAATGTTCCATCTGTACTTCACAACAATGTGAATTCTGCTGGTTTTAGATGGAATGTTCTGTAAGTATCAATTAAGTCCATCTGGTCTAATGTGTTGTTTAAGGCCAATATTTCCTTATTAATTTTCTGTCTAGATAACCTATCCATTGATGTAAGTGAATAAGCTGTTGAAAACCCCTCCTATTATTATATTGCTGTCAACTTCTCCCTTTATGTGTTATATTTGCTTTATATATTTAAGTACTCCTATGTTAGGTGCATAAACATTTACAAATGTTATCTTCTCTTTGACCCCTTTGTCATTACATAATGCCTTTATTTTTGTTTTAAAGTCATTTTGCCTGATATGAGCTATTCCAGCTTTTCCTTTATTACCATTTGCATGTAATATCTTTTTCCATCCTTCCACTTTCAGTCTGTGCATGTCCTTACATCTGAAGTGAGTCTCTTATAGGCAGCAAACTTGTTTTTCTATCCATTTAGCCACTCTTATGTCTTTTGACTGGAATATTTAGTCTATTTACACTTTTTAAAAGGTTTTATTTATTTGACAGAGAGAGAGGGAGAGAGAGATCTTAAAAGTAGGGGGAGCAGGAGAGGGAGAAGCAGAGAACCCGATGCAGGGCTTGATCCTAGGACCCGGGGATTATGACCTGAACTGAAGGCAGACACTTGATTGACTGAACCACCCAGGTGCCCCTACTCCATTTACACAGTAATTATTCACAGATATGTACCATTTTGTTAATTGCTTTGGGGTTGTTTTATAACATCAACTTTAATTTAAGAAGACCTCATTATTGAGTTCTTTCTCCAAAATTTGATAAAACTTAATTTTCCAGAAGAACATTATGTTCAATTTAAAATTCACTTCTAAATTTTCCTAAATAACAATACAAGATTCAAGGGATATCAAGGCTATTCTTAGGGTTATTTTTTAATACAGAGTGAAACTGGCCCAGGGAAGTCAGGTGACTTACCCAAGGCTATACAACTAAGTGGGATATTGCATACAAAACCTCCGTTTACATGGTTTGTTTATGGAAGGATATTTGATCCTAACAGGTCAAAATGTTACTTGTTTTTTTCTGTGGTGATGAAGCAGAGTACATGAGCCTGCTGCCTTATCTCCACCAACTTTGGCTAAAGTTTTACTAAGCAATTAAAGAAATTCACAGCAATTATACCCTAACATTTAAAATGTGATTTAGGGAGCTTTCTTAAAGATTATTATAAGTAAACCATGGGACCATCTATTCAAACAAATGAGATTTTTTTTTTGCAAGAGTTTTGTCTTCATTAACCTTTATCAAAGTTGAGTATGAATAAAGACATGAGATATCCCAAGACCCAAGGGAAGAAATTAGCAGCAATGTAAACTGGGTTTTCTTTGTGTTTATACTTAGGGAGAAGGGAAAAGTTTTCTTCTTCTTTCTTATGATATAGCAGAATGGTTAAGAAACAAATATTAAAGTTTTTCCTTCCAAGACCAGGTATGAACAGTAACTGAGAACCACCTATGTTGCAGAGATACAGAGGTGAATGAGACAACCCATATCTTGACCACACAGAGCTTATATTCTACCACAGGCATCAAAGAGGTGTGCACTGAGTAGCACTTTGTTGTTTACCAGTACAAGACTATATTTCACTGGGCTTCAGCTTTCCTAAATGTCTAATGAAATGAATATTAGTATTAGTTACATGGAGACATGCAGTTATGATCATGAAAAGAGATAATGCATGAAAAGTGAATAATATGGTTAGACATATGGTAAGTTATCAATAAAGATGAGTTACTATTACAGATTTCCTTTGTTTTAGGGACCATCTTACAGGGACGATCTTTTTTTTTTTTTAAAGATTTTATTTATTTATTTGACAGAGAGAGAGAGAGAGAGAGAGAGATCACAAATAGGCAGAGAGGCAGGCAGAGAGAGAGGAGGAAGCAGGCTCCCCATTGAGCAGGGAGCCCAATGCGGGCCTCGATCCCAGGACCCTGAGATCATGACCTGAGCTGAGGGCAGAGGCTTTAACCCACTGAGCCACCCAGGTGCCCAGGGATGATCTTTTTTTTTTTTCCCCTCAATCAGGCTATATGATATTTTAAGAAGACATTTTATATTATGATTTTCCTCTTAGTTAAAAACAGCATATGATTATATCTGAAGTAGGCACCAAATATCCAGTGATTAGCTGACCAACTGACTCACTGAATGAGAAGCTACTATTATTGTATATTTTTTATTACTAGTCAGTATTTACTTTTCATCTTTGCATTCTTTTTTTTTTAAGATTTTATTTATTTATTTGACAGAGAGAGAGAGAGAGATCACAAGTAGGCAGAGAGGCAGGCAGAGAGAGAGGAGGAAGCAGGCTCCCTGCCGAGCAGAGAGCCCCATGTGGGCCTCTATCCCAGGACCCTGAGATCATGACCTGAGCAGAAGGCAGAGGCTTTAACCCACTGAGCCACCCAGGCGCCCTCATCTTTGTATTCTTTTGAGACTTTTCATTGATCAGTTTAATAGCCACATAAGTTGTGAACTAAAACATAGTATCTCCCCAAAAGATGATGTAGTCCTTTAGTATTTTAAATGATACAATATTATCTCTAAAGAGCAAATTTTTAAAAAATATAGAATGACAAAATCACAGGCAATAAAAGAAAAAGATAAATTGGACTTCACCAAAATTGAAAACTTTGGTGCATCTAAAGGCACAATCAATAAAGTGAAAGACAACCCATAGAAAAGGCAAAAATATTTTCATATCATGTATCTGATAAACGATTGATATCTATAATACGTAAAGAACTAAAACTCAACAACAAAAAAAAATAAACAACCTGATTAAAAATGGGCAAAAGACATTGAATAGACATTTCTCCAAAGAAGACATACAGATGGCCAATAAATACATAAAAAGATGCTCAAGGTCACCAATCATTAGGGAAATAGAAATCAAAACCACAATGAAATACCAACTAACACTCATTAGGATGGCTATCATAAGAAAATAAAAACAGAAAGTCACAAATGTTGGCAAGAATGTGGAGAAATTGGAACTGTTGTGCATTGCTGGTCTGATAGAAAATGATGCAGATGCTGTAGAAAACTGTGGAAGTTCCTCATAAAAAAATTAAACAGAATTACTATCATGATCCAATGATTCCACTTCTGAGAAAATACCCAAAATAATTGGAAGCAGAGACTCAAACAGATATTTGTACACCCATGTTCATAACAGCATTTATCACAGTAACCAAAACATAGGAACAACCTAAATGTCCATCAGTGGGGAAATGGATAAACAAAATTTGGTGTATATATATACAATAGGATATTATTCAGTCTTAAAAAGGAAGGCAACTCTGGCACATGCTAAACCTGAATGAACCTTGGAAACATTATGCTAAGTGAAATAAGCCAAAAGGACAAATATTATATGATTCTATTTACATGAGGTACCTAGAGTAGTCAAATTCATAGAGAAAAAAAGTAGAATGTTGGTTCCCAAGCTTTAGGGGAAGAGGCAGTGAGGAGTTATTATTTAAGGTCTACAAACTTTGAAACAAACGTTTCAAAACGTTTGAAATGCTGCAAAATTTCTGGAGATGCACAGTGGTAGTGGTTGCACAACACTATGAATGCACTTAATCCCACAGAACTGTACACTTAAAAATGGTTCAAATAGTAAATTTGTTATGTATATTTTACCATAACTAAAAAATAATAAAAGTTAAAAAGACAAATATGCAGAAAAATTCTCTTTTGAATATTAAAATAACAGCAATTAATGAAGAATGAAAATGAGCTCTTAAGGGTACCTGGGTGGCTCAGTTATTTAAGTGTCTGCCCTCGGCTCAGGTCATGATCCCAGGGTTCTGGGATCGAGTCCCGCATTGGGCTCCTTGCTCAGCAGGGAGCCTGCTTCTGCCTCTCCCTCTGTCTGCAGTTCCCCCTGCTTGTGCTCTCTGTGTGTCAAATGAATAAATAAGATCTTAAAAAGAAAAGAAAATGAGCTCTGATGTAATATCAATGTATTAATGATGATGGATAAGGATGAGTTCTACAAATTTTGACACTCACAATTACTTGAATAGAAGACCGATCATTTCCTTAAAAACTTCACTTTTTGGGCCACCTGAATGGCTCAGTTGGTTAAGCGGCTGCCTTCGGCTCAGGTCATGATCCCAGGGTCCTGGGATTGAGACCCACATCTGGCTCCCTGCTCAGTGGAGAGCCTGCTTCTCCCTCTCCCTCTGCCTGCTGCTCTGCCTACTTGTGCGCTCTCTCTCTCTCTCTCTCTCTGTCAAATAAATAAATAAAATCTTTTTAAAAATTCACTTTTTAAACTTCTGCATACTTTAGCCATTTCAAAACACATTATTGTAAGTACTAAGGGAGAAATATTAGGACCATTCAGTGACGTATTTGCAATGTCTATATACTTTTTCTGTTACAAAGGTCATTCTACTTAAACCAAATGTCTCACATTGCAATTTAATCTCATGTCTTCTTCCGCAATGTCTAGTGGATTTGTTGTATTTGATTAAAAAAAATTCAATTTCCAAAATTAAAAAAAATGTAATTAAAGCATCTTTAAGGAAGCGATTTTCATCTTAGATTTGCACAAACTTTCATTGTCTTCACAGGGCCAGAAACAATGACTGGAATAGAGCCAAAATGAATTCCTGAGGTTGACGCTTTTCTGTCACCAAGATTTGGCTGCATCACAGTCACAGTGGTTTGGGTGAATCCCTGTGATGTTACCAAAACCACAAGGACCATCTGCTCCCAGTCCGTGCTCCCATCCTCGTAGAGAGCTGTGTTTCTTGTTTGCATTTAATTAAGGCATAGGATTAGTTTCCTGTGACCAATCTATTTTACATTTAATTTTAACTTGCTTTCTTGATGTGATATTTACTTTAGGAATAAAAGATTTTAAGAATAGTAAGTTTGTGAAATTTAAATATACATATTTTTATAAGTTTTCCTTTCAGAATGCTCAATTGTGAAGTATATCTCCTAGAAGCAAATCAATATCTGATCAAATATTTGCATTATCTGGAAACTCATATTTGGTGCAGAACTAGAGGCTGAGCTTTTTCTATTCATATCTAATTCATCATTCCCTCAAGTAATTAGACTAAAATTTACAAAAAGAAAAAACATAAGGAAATCAGTTATCTTGTTCAGGTAACTTCATATTTTGATTCATGAAAGAAGATAAAACTATCTATCACAAATCTATCTTTTAGCAAGGGGATAATTCTGTTAATACGTGAATTACTCTCATCTGTTTTTCTTAGAGAAAATCATTATTTTGACCTTCATTTCTTTAATTCAATAAAAATTAACCTAAGAAATTAGAAATAACTAGCCAAAATCTGTGAAAAATAAGCTCGATGGTTCTGACAGAGGTGGAAAAGCATCTTTGTCTACTGGCTTTAAATTTAGTAGGCTCCGTGGTGTTTGAGTTTTAACAGAGTTTTCCACATTAGGTAGAAACAGACACATGGGCAGAGACTAGTTGGGGACAGGGCTGACCACTTCCCAGCCTTGTCACCTTGGACGTCAGCTCTACTGCATGGTGCTACATTTCCAAGAAAAGAGTTATTTTTGTAACACTTAGGAAAGTTATGTTGGCTAAAGAGCAAGGGGTTGGATCACAGAATAGTTCTCAATTAATTAACTGAGAACTATTACAGTTTAATCTTCCACTCATCCAGACACTGGACAAGGCACTGGGGGTAACAAAATGCATAATCAAGTCAGGGTACCTGTTACTCACAGCTCCCCAGGAGCTTCCACATTTGTGATCCTGAGCTGTAAGGCTTGCCCCGAGAGCTCACCTTCCTTGGTACCCCCTCACCTCATATCTTAGTGCCCCCATCCCCTGGGCTCCATGTTCTTCCTCACAAGTGCTAAGCACACCTCTCTCTCAGGACATTTGCACTGCTGTTTCCTTGGCTAAAAGACCTACCTGCAGATATTATCGTCATTTCACTCAGTGCTCTGCTCAAATATCAACTCTCCCTCAGGCCTTCCAGGCAACAACTATCTGCATTTGGAGACTACTCAGCCTGCTTTATCTCCATGGTATTTATCTCTACCTTATGTATCATAAATCTATTTGTTCACTCATTTACTCTGTCTCTCCCATGAGAACATAAGCTCCATGAGGGCAGGGACTTTGTTTTGTTCAATGCTGTGTTCCCACAGATTTAGCACAGTGTCTGAAATGTAGAAATAAGTCAGTCATTGTTTGGTGGGATGAATGAATGAAGACTTAATTCCCTCGGGGAAGACAAATATGTCAAAACTGGACCACACAGTCCAAGTCCTTCTGGACGGGAGGCCAGAGAAAAGATTCCCCAGACAAGTGACATTTGAGAAGGATCTTGAAGATAAAGAGGTAAGTGCTAGGCAGAAAAGGAGGAAAAAAAAGAGTATTATATTGCAGGAGGGGAAACAGGAAGGCACAGAGTTACAACACTGTTAGGTGCAAGGAAAGGTGGAACATAAAGTGTTTCATACACTATGTGGTGTCAAGTGGAGAAATTACAACATCATAACAGCAGGCACCTAATTCATCACAGGAAGTCAGGCTCTTGGTACATTCAAGCTCGGTAATTTGAGGAGAGTTAACAGACCATTTACAAAGGTGGATCAGGGTTTAAAGATACCTAAAAGGGGTAACACTGCTCCCTGGGAACCCTTTGCCAGCCCTAGGCTTTAAGTGGAAATAGAAAAATGGCCAAACCCAGGGAGGGCATTTGGAAGACACAGCCCATCCTGGGATCTGCCCAGATACCACAGGGAAAGTTGCGCCTAGATCTCCCCTTCCCCAGCCTCTCACCATCTTCAGTGCCCACCACTGGCTGAATCTAACTGGAAGCCTAAGATGGGAGACTTTTGTTGATGTGGTCCACAGGCTTCCCGGGCCACAGACCAGGATAGAGAAAATTCTCAGGGACCACAAGAAGATAAACAGCACAGGAGAATTCTCTTTAGTGGGAAAAATTCTTCATAGAGCACCTTTAGATGGATGGTGAGACTCCGAAGTTATGCTCAGGCAACCAAAAACGTTCATTCATCATTAATGCCTGCACAGGCAGCCATGATAGTAGTTTGTTTTACCTCTAAGGTGCAGGGGAGAATGTGAGACAGCAGAGAAGGGCAAGGGAGAGAATCCTTGTGTCTACTGTAAACAGTGTATGTAGTTTCTCCCCAAGGATCAGACCTTCAGCAGCCTGCACATTCCTGAGCAGATCCATATTTATTTTTTGAGATTATCTTTATTATTATTGTGTGTGTGTGTGTATGAGGGGGGGAGGGAGATCTCATAAAGTAGCTAGGTTTCATACATGGAACAACTTTTTGTTGTCCCAGCAACCCACACAGAAACAGAAGTATAGAGGCAGAACAGGCCCTGGAATCCCATAAATCTTTTCGGGCTATTAGTTTTCCACAGGCTATAAAAATGCCAAGGTTTTTCCAATTTTACCAAGATCTTTTGGTTCCAAGAGTTGAAACTTTGTAACTTTTTTATTTTTTCAGTGATCCAAGATTCATTGTTTATGCACCGCACCCAGTGCTCCATGCAGTATGTAACTTTAAGTTGCAACTTAAAATTATTAAGAACTGTGGAATTTTTTTCCTCCAAGCAATGGTCAATATATGGAGGAATTTATGTAGATGGTTGTCCTCATGGGCATGTGGAAGGTGGGCAGAGTGGCCACTTAAGTAGTTGTGAAAATAGGTTAGACAAGAAAGACAATGTCCCCACCTATGGCAAAGCCACTGAGAATGCTCTGGGCTATTCTTGAAAACGTCTGGTTCTACACTTAGGGCATGAATATCATCCTTAATAAATCACGCCAGGCCTGAGTTCACATATACTTAGTCCTTATGCTGTTTTATTTAACATCCGCCCTTTGTTCAACTTGCTAATCACTTCCTCTGTGCATTTTCTGAGGGAATTTTCCCTCTCTTGAATTATTGTTAATAACTTCTCCTTTCTCTCCCATGCAATGTAGCACTGTGATTCTTCTATAGCTCTTGTCTTTCATATACACTCCTTACCATCTCTTTTCTTCTTTTTAATAATTTTTTTATTGTTAGTTACCATACAGTACATCATTAGTTTTTAATGTAGTGTTCTATGATTCATTGTTTGCATATAACACCCAGTTCTCCATGCAATTCGTGCCCTCCTTAATACCCATCCCTGGCCCCACTCATCCCCCCAGCCCCCTCCCCTCTAAAACCCTCAGTTTGATTCCCAGTGTTCGTGGTCTCTCATGGTTCGCCTTCCTCTCTGACTTGTTATTTTCATGAATTAATGATTCTAACTAGCAAATGGTTTCACCTTACTAGTTTAAAGGAAAATTTAAAGTCTCTGTTATATTGGAAGACAGAAAGATGATTTAAAAAAAAAACTAAATGATGGTGCACCTAGGTGGCTCAGTCAGTTAAGTGCCTGCCTTTGGCTCAGGTCATGATCCCAGGTCCTGGGGCCAAGCCCCATGTCTATGTTTCTCCCTCTGCTTCTGCCCCCCACCCCCCGTGCTCTCTCTCTGTCTCAAGTAAATAAATCTTAAAACAAAAACAAGAACAAAACTAAATGGCTATTTTTTTTTTTAGAAAAAAAGAATACTTCAGAAAACAAATGTTGATTTTTCATTAATTCCTTATATTCAGCTAAGAGCAAAGTAGGGTTCTGGGCTTGAACATGGTAAATTTGAGCATTCTGAAAAGGCCAGAGCTTTCGTAATACCATCAACATAACCAAAAGTCATTGTATAGAACCACCTACTGTCCCACATGCTTATCTGAAAAGGCATGACTTCAAAGGAATGTCAAAATTTAAAAGACCATTGTCCTTGGTAGAGACACTAACTTCCTAGAATTCAATGGTCCTGTTTCCTGTAATTTTCATCTTTGGGAAAACCATGATTTCTATGAGACGTGAAATTTATTTATGGCATTTTAAAAAAATTATCTAACATAAGCAATTTTCTAATATTTATATAGGAATAAAGTTATACATTGAGCAACAGATAAAATTCATCCACAAACACTCCCACATTCATTAACTCAAAGAAATAAAACACACTTTCATGTACTTTAATGGGTATAAGAATATGGGTATAAGAATAGTTATTTTACTAGCATGCTCTTTCATCAGTTTTTAAACATTTTTGGTATAACTGGTTAAAACATTGCTGGACTTTGTGGTACACTGTAAAAGCACTGAACAAAATCCCAATGTACTAAACTTTAGTCATTGCATAGACACAATGCTCACACTCAAATAATATTATTTTTTAGAATATATGCACTTGGATTGCTTGAACAACTCAATTGCTTCTTAGTAGTTTATAAAACAAAAAAATGAATTGAGGACTCTAATGTGAGATAAAGAATTAAGTCAGAAATGTTAAATAAAGGAACCTGTTCCTATTTGAAGAACATACATTTTACATGTAAGAATCCAGAATAGCTGTTACTAGGTTTTTTATTTTCATTCCATCTAAAATGATAAAGAATGGAAAACCTTAGGCAGCTTATTCAACTCAATTACAATATATTTTAAAAGTTATAAATTTGACTGAAATTTAATAAAGGAATTGATCTGTGTTTCTCCAAGAGTGATCCTCAAACTACCTGCATCAGAATTAACTGAGACGTGTATCAAAAACGCCATTTCCGGGGGCGCCTGGGTGGCTCAGTTGGTTAGGCATTTGCCTTCGGCTCAGGTCATGATTTCAGGGTCCTGGGATGGAGCCCCGGATCCAGCTCCCTGCTCAACAGGGAGACTGCTTCTCCCTCTGCCCTCTCCCTGCCCCACTCTATCTCAAATTAAATAAATAAATAAAATCTTTAAAAAATCCATTTCCCAAATGTTCCAGGAAACACTTGAACACTCCTAAACCCCAGAGCTTGGGCTCCTCTGCCATGTGACAACGTTTCTTTTACCTCTGCATATCTTGCCTTGATAAACTGCCTTAAGGAACCTGTGGTCATGCTATTTCAGTCTCATGAGATACATTTCAAAACAGAAAGAGAACAAAAACATGAGATTTCTTTGATCTTTACATCTTGCTCTAGCATTTCTGTGTGCTTGAAACTTGGTTATATTTTTATTACAAAGCAGATAACCTTCTTTCCTCAGTGCCCTCAGCTAAGAAAGTTAAGAGTTGCAGTCTAATGCTATTAATAGTATAAGAAAGGGCTGCATGTATAGCCTTTACAAAGTTTGACCATGGGTTTTCTTAACAAACTGATACATGGCACTCATTATGTGCTAGGCAACAGTCTGAGTACTTTACCAGTAGTATTAACTTACACAAACCTCTAGATAAACCTATCGGGTAGGTATTATTGTTATCCACATGACATATTATGAATGAACATTTTTCTGGTTACCTCTTCTGAGAACATTGTGTCTTAAGCTCTCAGAACTTTGAAACACATCACCAAAAACCAACAAGAACAAACAGTTTTGCATTAAGAAGATGGAGAAACTGGCGCCCAAAATTTATTTATCTCAAAGTGCTATTTGGTGTGGAAAATAAAAAGACCACTGAGTAATTCTTTGTTGGGGGTACCTTGGAGCTCTGCTATAAATTTGGGACATAACAGAGGGAAAGAGATCTCTCTTCACATTTGGATAAGAAGCCCCTAAAACTGTGGGTGTTGCTTGAGACCTTGCCACTGAATCTCTGGGGGAGAAGCACAGAATACATAGGTAGACTGTCACCTCCTCCACACCATCTGAACAAGCTGTATTCAAGGAGGCTATTAGTCCCTTCTACAGCCCCAATGACCAGCACACATCAGGAAGGAGAGAAGTTAATTTTTAATAAAAGAGGAATTATGTTGCAATGCGGTCATCTACAGAAGTTACATTTGACCTGTATAATAGTAAAATATAACCATGGTCTTAAATATTTCTTTAAATTGTTCTGCAGGAGTGAGAACTGGACTTCAGACTGGCAAAGGAAGGACAGGACACAGTCCACATGAAAGTCCCTTGAAGGAGGATGCAGCTTCAAGCAGCTAAGCCTGTGATGTCTTTCCACTCTGGATGGATACAGAAGAGTCTGTCTGAAAATTAAACATGTGTGGGACTTTTTCTTTTAACTCTTTGCAGTATCCAAATTTAGTAGGAAAGCGGAAGAACCTGACATGTGGAAAGGAATCAACATCTACTAACAGTTGATTATATTATACATTCAACTTCCTTTGTTAATAACTTGAGCGATTAGAAAGGATGAGTCAGTGTTTCTCATATCAGCTAACACATATTACATTTAAATGATGTGATCTTGTTTATGATCCCCAAATGATGAAACATAGTATATTAGTCAGGATTCTCCAGAAACAACAGAACAAATAAAAACATATATATGTATCTTTCTCTATATAAACATATATATATATATATATATAAACTCTATATTACATTTCTGTAAGAATAGCTAGCTAGCTAGCTATAACAGAGAGAGAGACAAAGAGATTTATTTTAAGGAATTGGTTCAAGTGATTGTGGGGGCTGGGTAGCCCAAACTCTTCAGGGTTGGCTGTCAGTCTGGAGACACAGAAAGAACTGATGTTTTAGTACAAGTCCAAAGGCACTCTAGAGCACAGTTCCCACTTTGTCAGAGGGCCTCGATCTTTTTTTTTTCCTCATAAGACCTTCAACTGATTGGATAAGGTCCACTCACGTTATGGAAGATAATCTACTTTACTCAAAATCTACTGATTTAAATGTTAATCCCCTCAAAAATATACCCTCACAGCAACATCTAGACTGGTGTTGACCAAACATTTAGGTACAATGGCCTATCTAGCCTAGGTGACACATGAAATTAACTATCACAGTAGGAAAATGATCAACATTGTATTGGCAGGTACTTTGTTAATTTAGTAATAGTTCTATTTTTAAAGAATTTTGGAATTGGAAAGGTTTTTAAAGTGTCCTAAATTTAAGTTGTATGAAAAAAAGAAATTTCACCTTATTCATTTAAGTACAGAAAGAGAAATACTTCTTCTCATGCCTTACCAACTGAATTAGGGTCCCAACATCAACTCCCAATCTCTGTTTATCTTGGTGTCTTCACAGGCCAGAGTGAGCAACCAGGAATCCTTACAGAATGAGATCCTACAAGACTCATATTGAAAAGGGCTTTGATCTCAGAGGTAACTCACCAGGCATGCTTAGAAATGGGATTAACACTCTAATAAGAAGATGATATGGACACCACCTCAAATCGCTTGCCATGTGCCCCTCGTGGGCAAGTACTTGTCCTCAGATAGGAGAAAGATGACATGTCCAGGCTCCATTCTGAAACAAAGGGGAAAGTGGATTTGAGATGAACAAGATGGACCTTGTTACTCAAATATCTCTTGACCTGGGTACACTTGTTTCATATAAGTTGAGAGAAGAGAATGCAATATGCCATCCTCCCTTTGGAGGAAATTATGTGGAAGTGTTAAATAGTAAAGCAACACAAAAAAACAAAACCTCTCAGTTCTTGCAGCCACAGATGTCTTGACACTAATCAGCAAGGACATATGGATTTGTCTTAGAACACTGTTTTCACAGCATGATCCTGTGAGCTCGTTAGAAATGCAAATTCATGTGTCCCATTCATACCTACTAAGTCAGAATCTCTGGAAAGAGAACCCACCAATTGGAGTTTTAATAAGTTCTCCATGTGATTATTAAGCACAGTAGAGTTTGAGAGCTACCACCTTAGTGAATATTTTTTGTTATACCTCAAATTCAATCTAGAGATGACACCTGCCCCCTTCCCCACCCATTGAAAGCATGGAAAGCATCCCATCAGTACAATCCAAGCAGAACACAGAGGTGTTACAGCACTTCTGAGAGAGAGCATCGTATAAAGCAGTGGTTCTCAAAGAATGGATGTTGTTACATTAAAGATTTGTAGCAATCTTCAGGAATCTGCACCGGCCATTGCTGTGGTTCTCAGGATACATCTGTGAGAGGGAGATCCTGCTCTCAAGGAGCTCACATTCTAGCAGGGCAAGACTCACAAATGCATAAATGGCACAACTTGTCATAGGTATGAGTACCATGAACAAAATAAAACAGGGGCCTGGGATACAGAGTATAGCAGCTAGGACTGGGACAAGAGGGAAAACCTCTCTGATGAACTGACTTTTCAGATGAGAAATTAGAGACAGTGGATAAAAGACAGTAAAATGTAAACTGTGTGGCATGAGTTCTGTTATATATCTACAAGAAGTGTGATTAGTAAGATTTAGGAAAGCGTATACACATAATTAAAAAAAGAAGGTTTTCTGGATGATTTTAAACCTATCAGGTATTTTACCCACAGTGCTGTGAAAGCATTGGATAGTCTTAGAGGTCAAATGGAATTTATTAACAGCATGGAGGTTCCTCAAAAAATTAAAATAGAGCTACCCTGTGATCCTGCAATTACACTACAGGGGGTTTACGTCAAAGATACAGATGTAGTGAAAAGAAGGGCCATATATACCCCAATGTTCATAGCAGCAATGTCCACAATTGCCAAACTGTGGAAAGAGCCGAGATGCCCTTTAACAGACAAATGGTTAAAGAAGATGTGGTCCATATATACAATGGAATATTACGCAGCCATCAGAAGGGATGACTACCCAACTTTTGTATCAGCATGGATGGGTCTGAGGAGATTACGCTGAGTGAAATAAGTCAAGCAGAGAAAGTCAATTATCATATGGTTTCACTTACTTGTGGAGTATAAGGAATAACATGGAGAAGAACATTAGGAGGAGGAAAGGGAAAGTGAATTGGGAAAATCAGAGGGGGAGATGAATCATGAGAGACTGTGGACTCTGAGAGACAAACTGAAGGTTTTGGAGAGGAGGGGTGTGGGGAGATGGGTGAGCCTGGTGGTGGGTATTAAGGAGGGCATGTATTACATGGAGCACTGAGTGTGGTGCATAAACAATGACTCTTGGAACACTGAAAAAATAAAGTTAAAAATGGAATTTATTAATATAAATTGAAATCTGGAACAATTAGAGGTGCAGAAACCAAGAATGACTTAAGTGGCCACTTGAGGTTCAGCTACAAGGAAGCGGCAGCATTCAGTGCAGAAGAGCATGAAGCACAAACTGGGAAGAGGGTCAAAAGAACCCACACAACAAGGGAAGAAAAATCTGTAATAGATAAATCCAGCTGACTAAACTTTGTACTAGTCCTAAGTGAAGAAATATTGAAAGCTAATTTGAAAACACCAATTTAAGAATATTAATATATGTTCCGCATAATTTGTTGCATAAAATTATGTATACTTGAATTATAAACTACACAATTCTCATTTTATAGTAGTCCTTCAATTACATCCTTTTTATAGTCCATATTTATCAAGTTGCAGGTTGAACAATCCTTCTAATTTAATTATAATTTTATTACAAATAATAAAAATGATATGACCTTGAGAGCTCACAGAGATTGGAAGTTGGGAAGGGAAGAAGAGAAAGTAGGGATGTGAATGCCATTCTCTTACAAAGTGGAGAATCAAGAGGCCGTTTATGATTGATAGAGCAGGAAACATAGGCTGATATACATGTTTCCAAAGATTAGAAGATATCATAGAAGCAATAATTTCACAGGAATAAAATGAAAGCAGCAATAGTGAACTAAAGGAACAATTTCCATATCCATTATTGGAAGAGGGTGAAAAAGTCTAAATTAGATGGTAATCAATAAACAGAAGTTCATGTGTAATTTTAGAATAAGGAAATGAACACTATAAGAACTTAAAAGGGAATGATTAAAGGTGGTGTCCCATGGGGAAAGTGGTTGGAGGTAAGGGAGGATGGGTAAAGGGACTGTTGGCTTTGCTTTTAGTTCTGCAGGACAACTTGGTTTTTATTAATCATGACACATGTCACTTTGATACAGTCTGAACATGGAATTTTTTTAAAAAATCATTTCTAGGGATCATTATAAATAAATATTTGGATTAGTGAACCTGGCAGTGAATTTTAAGTGCACCCTGTTCTCATGTTTGGAATCTCACAACAGGTAAGCAATACTCCTTGTGGCACTGATCATCAGCATGGTGCCCAAGGACAGCATGCATCAGAATCACCTGGGGCATGTGTCCCACGTTAAAATCCCTGAGCTTCACCCAGAACCACTGACTCTGAATCTAAGAGAGGGGACAATGGTGACAATCAGCATTTTTAACACAAGAGGCTTTTGTGAATATGAATGTCAAAAGACTAAGTCTTTTAGAGAATTTTAAACACTAAATTCCATAAAATCTGAGGTGACAAAGCCCCTCTGTTTGATATACAATGATACTTCTTAAATCAACAAATTTTTTTCAAATGTAGGTGTAGGAGCTAGAGTTAATGCTTGGCTCCATCACTACTACATACCTGAAGTATACCAGAACCCCTGGATCAGTAGTGAGGTAAGAAACACAGTTGCTTTGCACCATGTTGACAGTTACAGGGAGAAGTGGCACATCTCTAGTCTGCAAGATCAAGAGGAGCAGCAGTTAAAGTGAAGAAATGACAGAACAGAGTGGCACCAGGGCTGCAGCACATGGGCATCAGAGGCATCCATCCCAGGACATCCTGGGACATCCATCCCAGGATACAAGAGAAAGTGTGTATTTGAAAAGAGGTAGGCTCTCCAGGTACTGAACTGGTACGATCCGGCAGCTAAGGACTATTTCTCCTACCACAGTTATTTTTCACTTACAGTCTTTGATTATCCCTTGCTGGGGCTGGTGTTGCCTGAGGAAGAAAATGACAGAGAAAGGAGAAGGAGAAGTAAGAAAGGAAAAGGAGGGCGCCTGGGTGGCTCAGTGGGTTAAAGCCTCTGCTTTCGGCTCAGGTCATGATCTCAGGGTCCTGGGATCGAGGCCCGCATTGGGCTCCCTGNGCTCCCTGCTCAGTGGGGAGCCTGCTTCCCCCCCTCTCTCTGCCTGCCTCTCTGCCTCCTTGTGATCTCTCTCCCTCTGTGAAATAAATAAATAAAATCTTTAAAAAAAAAAGAAAAAGAAAAAAAAGAAAGGAAAAGGAGAAAATTGTTAGTGTTTTACTTTAGATCAAGATATGGAAAATATTTTTAATCAATATATATATATTTGGCAAGACTTAGGAAGCCCAGTTTGTGCTTCACATAACATTTGTTGACTCTACAATGGGTCTAATATTGTAGAATGAAAGGTGAGGAAGAAGAAATGCTTGCCCTCCAAGATTCAATTCAGTTAAGAAAGCAAACAAGTAGGGGCGCCTGGGTGGCTCAGTGGGTTAAAGCCTCTGCTTTCGGCTCAGGTCATGATCTCAGCGTCCTGGGATCGAGGCCCGCATCGGGCTCCCTGCTCGGCGGGGAGCCTGCTTCCTCCTCTCCCTGTCTCTCTGCCTGCCTCTCTGCCTACTTGTAATCTCTCTCTCTGTGTCAAATAAATAAATAAAATCTTTAAAAAAAAAAAAAAAGCAAACAAGTAGATAATCATGAAAGTGATGGAGTGCTGGTGCAACTCTCCCCAGAAAAGTCAGAAATGGTAGTGCACTTTGAGTGGAAAGCTCAAAGATGTAATGAATCCACTAGTAGGCCATGGCTCTAAACGGTTTGAAAGAACAGGAGAGACTATGGAGACAGAGGACTGTGGAGAGGAAGACTGTAGCTACAGCGGTTCTCATCTGGGCTGCTCACGAGAATCATCTTCTCAAAAATAATAAAAAAGACTTTAAAAAGTAGTAAGTGGTCAGTGAAAATGAGGAAGTAGGCAACTATAAGCACTCATCCCTCCACAAAAGCATTTAAAAAAAAAATCAAAGGGAAACTATCACAGAACCACCTTTGCCAGAGCTCTGGAAAACAAGCACAACTATATACTGAATAAAGGACAACTGAAAAATGATGGAAAAGTTTTGTGGCATTCTTACTACCATTGCCACACCCCTTCCTCAGCTCAGCCGTGGTCTTGAAGATGGCCACACACATTCCCAAGGTGGGACCCTGGTATCCGGTTCTGGAAGGAGCAGAGCAGAAGTTATTTGC
This sequence comes from Ailurus styani, assembly GCA_002007465.1. NCBI lineage: Eukaryota > Metazoa > Chordata > Mammalia > Carnivora > Ailuridae > Ailurus > Ailurus styani. The sequence goes on along the minus strand of LNAC01000663.1, from coordinate 296,169 downwards.
AAAGAATTGTGTCCCTGTGCTTTCACTTGTCTGGGGCTAACTGAAGGACAGACAGGAAGCACTTGTTTTTGTTTCACCTCAGAGCTCAGGTTGGAAAAGCAGCAGGCATACCTGAAATCATTCTAAAATGAACTAGCAACCTGTAGTCTCTGGGACAAAAGATTACAGTTGAGGTGTATGACAGAGTGACAAAATGTTAGAGAGAAAGCTGGTAAGATAGGGGATACAAAAGCACCTGTGTACACTATGGAATTTAGAAGGCCATGCCCATGCCCAGGACAGGATATATATTCACACGAGAATTAAGAATGCCTTAAATTTTCACTTCTGGCTGATTTCTGGGCTCAGTGCAAGCAGAACGAGCACGGAGACAGTACTGTTAATGACCTGGCTAAGTACTGATAGTAACTAGCACAGAGTCAATGTGCAAAGACTGGGAGAGGTTTTGAGCGTGTGTATATGTGGGTGTGTTTGGCTTTTTTGTTTCTTCTCCTCCTCCACCTTCTTGTTCTTCTCCTTTCTTTGTCTTTTTTTTTTCCCCTTAGCTCCTGGTGTTCAAGGAAATTACTCTCAAAACACTAGCTGAATACAAAATAAAGGAACAGAGGCTTCAGAGACCACACATGACAAAGAACACACACTTTACAAAAATAGTTTAGAAGGGTCACTAACGGGTGCCTGGGTGGCTTGGTTAAGTGTCTGCCTTCGGCTCAGGTCATCATTCCAGGGTCCTGGGATTAAGTGCTGCATTTGGCTCCCCGCTCGGCAGGGAGTCTGCTTCTCCCTCTACCCTTCCCCCTGCTCGTGATCTCTCACTCCCTCACTTTTTCTCTCTCTGTCGCAAATAAATAAATAAATAAAATACTTTTTTTCTAAAAGGAAGGATCACTAAACAGAAAACATGCCACAGCACACAATAAAAACAAATATAAGGGGAAAAAATCTGATTTCCGTATTTACTACATTATACTATTTAAAATGTCCAGGTTTCAACAAGAAAGTATGAAACATGCAAAGAAACAGGAAAGCATAGCTCTTCACAGAAGAAAGTACAGAAAATGTGCCCGAGGAGTACAGATTTGTACTTACTAAATGATCACTCTAAGTCAACTGTCTTAATTATGGTCAAAGATCCAGCAGAGCCAGGAAAATGATGTATAAATAGAGAATAGCTGTAAAGACACCGACATTACAAAAAGAAACCAAATAGAGCTTCTTGAGCTGAAATGTACAATAATTGAAATGAAGGTGAAGTTAAAGAAAACCTAAATAAACAGAAATACATCCAATGTTAATGGATTAGAAGACTTAAAACTGTTAAGATGGCAATCTACAGATTCAATAAAATCCCCATCAAAGTACCAGTGGCCTTTTTTTTTTATTTTTGCCAAAGTTTAAAGCCTTCCTCACATTTATACAGATTGTAAGGAGCTCTGAATAACCAAATAATGTTAATAAAGAAAAACAAACAAAAAAAGAAAAAAAAAAGAGAAAGTTGTAGGATTCATACTTCCCAACTTCAAAACTTATTTCAAAGACATAGTATCAAACAGTGTGGTACTAGCATAAAGAAAGATATACAGACCAATGAACCAGAATAGAGAGTAAATAAATAAGGTCACGTGTCTATGGACAATTGATTTGCAACAAGGGTGTCAAAGCCATTCAATGCAAAAAAAAATCTGGGATAACTGGATATCTTCACACAAGAATGAAGTTGTACCCTGTACTTCACACCATATACAAAGTTAACGTAAGGAACTAGAACCATAAAACTCTTAGAAAACTGAGGGGTAAATCTTCATGACCTTTATTTTGGCAATGACTTTGGCAATATCTTAGATATGACGAAAGCATGAGTAGCAAAATTAAAAATCAATAAATTCAACTTCTTGAAAACTAAAAACCTTTGGGCACCTAAAGATATTATTATCAAGAAAGTGAAAATACAACCTACAGAGTGGGAGAAAATACTTGCACAACATTTATCTGATAAGGGTCCAGTATCCAGAATATATAAAGAACTACAAATAAACAACAAGATAATAATAAACAGCCCAATTTAAAAATAGGCAAAAACTTAAATAGGTATTTCTTTAAAGAAATATTCAAATGGCAAATAAACACATGAAAAGATGCCCAATCTCATCAGTCATTAGGGAAATGGAAATCAAAACTCTAATCAGGTACCATTTCACACCTACTAAGGTGGCTATGATAAAATAAAACTGGAAATAACAAGTATTGGTGAGGGTGTAGGTAACTGGAACTTTCATACAATGCCCGGAAGAATGTAAAATGGTTCAGTTGCTGTGTAAAACACTTTGGTAGTTCCTCAAAATGCTAAACATAGAATTACCATATAACTTAGCAGTTCTATTCCCACATATTTGTGGAATTGAAAGGAGGTACTCAAATCCATTTTCATGCATGCTCACGGCAGCACTGTTCACAATAGCCAAAAGGTGGAAACAGCCATATATCCTTCAATGGATTAATGGATGAACAAACTGTGTAAAACTATAATGGAATATTATTCTGCCATAAAAAAGAATGCAGTACTTCCATGTTGCAACATGGAAGAACCTTGAAAATATTATACTAAGTGAAAGAATCCAGACACAAAAATCACACATTGCATGATTCCACTCAGAGGAAATATCCAGAACTGTTAAATACACAGAGACAGAACAAAGACTGGTGATTTCTAGAGTTTGGGATAAGGGGGAGAATGGGAGATAACTGCTTAAAGAGGACGTGGTTTTCTTTTGAGGTGATAAAACAATTTAGAACTAAATAGAGGGGGTAGTTACAGAGCAATGTGAACATACTGAATGCTTCTAAATTATTCACTTTTAAAATATTAAACTTATGTTAGTTTCACCTCAACAACAACAAAACAACAAAAACCCAAACCAATAACAGTAATAAAGCCTGGACATCGACCTATGTCAATTAAATCAGAATTTTTAGGTGTGAGGCCCAGGGACTTTTAAGTCTTGAAAACTGCTCAGGTGATTCTAAGGAATATCCAGATTTGAGAAGCACTGAGCTGGATTGGGAAGAATTTGCATTTTATGAATATTTTGTTTGAATGTTGTTTTTTAATACTTAGGGAAGCCATTGAAGAATTTTGAATAGAACATGACAAGACATACCTTTTAAGATATTTGGTAGCAGAGTAAAGATAAATTGAAGGGGGCTTAGATTGGAATCAGTGAGTTTGAGGGGACTGAGACGGACAGACCTAATGTAGGCAAAGCCAGTGAAGATTGAGAGGATGCAAGAAATAAAACACATGTGGGGTGGAGCACAAGGATAGAGTTTGACCTTCAGTTTTCTGACTTAGGTAACTGAGTACTTAGTGTTATCATTAACTGAAAGAAAAGCTCAAGGAGATGGAAGTAAAAAGAAATGCTGGACCCCAGGTCTGCCTTAATTTAGGATGTATTGAGCTCTATCTAGGTAATGTGCTCATAGGACATCATAGGATGTAAGTAGAAGCATGCAAGGGGCAGTCAGAACAACTCATCTGAGTCCTATTTATAATGTGCTGATTGATTCCACAACATAACCTCTCCCATACTTAGGAGATTCACAAAAAGACTACAAGGTAACATTACAAATAAGATTGGCAGCATACCTCACAATAAGTTGGAAGGAATTCCCAAAAACAACATCTGAAGCATAAATGGAAATACAATCATAAGCAATAAATGTTTTGTCACTAAAGTAAAGTAAAACTTATTCCTTCCCCCAGTGCTTACCTCGTGACTCTGAAGCTGAGGGTTTTCTAAGTCCCGTGGTTCATACTGAGCCCTCTACTTTGAGGAAACATCTAGCCTTCTGTCTTACTAGTTCTACAGTAGTTTCTACCACCATCGTGAGGCTCCAAATCCCAGAAATCAATAGAACAAGAATCAACGGAGGGGAAAGAAAGGAGGAAGATTGACTCTGAGGTGCACATAATTCTAGGAAGTACAGCCCTAATTATAGGAGGCTGCCTCCGAAGGGCATCACAGAAAAGAAACCAGAGAAAAAAGGATTCTCAAGTACTTGACACATCGACCATATGTGGAGGGCCTTTGAATAGCCTAAAAAGATACACTACGATCCCAAAAGATGAGAGAAGGTTTTTTTCCCCATACTTCTGCTAAGTACGACTAAAAATTCCTGGGCCTAACATATAAGAAAACATAAGAAGATTCAAAGTTGGAGAGAAGAGGCCAAACAGGATAGGGACCTTGGGACCTAAGGAATGACCCAGCAGAGAGTTCCTGGGTTTGATTTTTACCTCATCCTCCAGACTGGGTGCTGGAGAAGTTGGCAACCTAAATGAGTGCCGACAGAAAAAGTCCCAGGCTAAGCCTGCTCTAGTCAAAAGGTGAGGAAAGAGACAGCCTAGCAATACAGAGAAGTTATAGAAAACAACTGCTTTCCTGACAAGGATTTCAGGAAGCCTCTGGAAGCTAGAAAAAGCAAGGAAGGGACTCCCACAGAGCCTTCAGACTGACTATCCTGCTGATACCTTGATTTTAGCCCAATGAGCCTCATTTTCAGAATCCTCACTTCTAGAATTAGAAGATAACAAATTTGTATTGTTTTAAGCCACTAAGATTGTGGTAATTTTTTAGAGCATCAAAAGGAAACTAATATAGATTTTAGTACCAAGAGTGGGGTGCTGCTAGAAAACAATACCTAAAAATGTAGAAGTTGCTTCAGAATTGGGTAAAGTGTAGAGGTTAGAAGGATTTTTTTTTTTTTTTTTAAGTAGGCTCCATACCTAGCATGGAGCCCAGTGTGGGGCTTGAACTCATGACCCTGAGATCAGGAGTCTGATGCCCAACTGACTGAGTCACCCAGGTGCCCCAAAGCTATAAGAATTTTAAGGAGAATGATAGAAAAAGCTTAGATTATCTTGAACAAACTGTTAGTTGAAATACAAGTGTTAATGACTCTGCTAGTAAGGACTCAGAATGAAATGAAGGGCAGGGTTGAGAAAAAAATTATCAACAGACTGTTAATAGAAACAAAGACATGAAGGCTTGAAAAGAAATGAGAAAAATGTTACTGAGAATTGGAGGAAAAGGGATCCTTGTTATATAGTAGCATAGCTGGCATAAGTTACATAGTGGCTTAGCTGAACTGTTTTTATGTAGAAACAATTTATAAGTGATGGCCTTAAACACTGTTGAAGAAAAGTATATTTCAGCACACTTCCTAAAGAGAGTAAGTAAAGCTATGACTAAAGAGGGGGAAGGGGTGGTCAGAGACTGAACTAAATAAGAGATTGAGCTGTTACAAGGACCTGTGGATATTTGCAGCCAAGGAACAGGGTGGGGATCAGTGGAGGGAACATTTCTAAGAGGAAACATCAGGGGTAGGGGGATTCTGGTTAAACCAACTTGACGGGATTTTGGCTGAAGACAAATTAACAAAGGTTGGGGATAATGAATTTGATCAGATTATCAATGGTGGGGATTTTCACTAAACTGACCCAGCAGGATTCTTGCTAACACTAAACTAAATAGGCCAAGAACAGAGCTCAGGGGCAAAGCCCAGTCAAAAGAGGACACAGAGGAGCCTGATCTAAAGTTTGGTCAAGGGAGAGAGAATTTGTCAATATTTAGCTGTGATCTTCAAGCAGACTATTGAAGGTGAAGCCTGGTTCTTTCTTGCCATTTGTAAGTAAAATGTAAGACAAAAGAGATAAACTGAAGTAAGAAGTGGAAAGCAAAAAGGAATTAGGGCTTGATGATTTAGTAAATTCTCATCCTATCTAGACTGCCAAAGGTATTAGAATTAAGAGATTCACTGTCAGGAAAGCATACTCTGAGATAAAGCCAAGAGTGTGGCTGGATAAACTTTTGGTAGAGCCTCAGAAGGATAGAAAGGTTGGAGTACTCAGTCACACAGGGGCTCTCTGAAGAGTAGGAATTTGATTCATGAATCTCCTCAGCCATCTAAGCAAAACCCAGAAATAGATATGGGATTATCTGGGAATGATTTGTGGAGGAGCCTCCTGTTTAAAAAGAGTAAAGCTGAGACATACGTCAGAGACCCACAAGGTCTTAACAGAAACACTGAACTGAAATGGGCAGACAGGACAAAATGAAGAATGGCTGCCCAGGCTGTCAAGACTCTCGCAGTCTTTCAGACAGGAGAGAGGCTGATGGAACTACTCAGTTGCTGATAACTGCTACCTTTTATGAATAAAGAAAGAGAATTCCAGGAGTGGAGCCAGGAGCCCAGAAGGCAAAATTGAGAAACCAAGGTGAATCAGTGAACACAGATGATTATTTCCAGACCCTAAAATCTAACGGAATTTGCCCAGTTGGATTTCTAAATTGCTACCAACCAGTAAGTACTTTTTACCTTCCATTTTCTCTTACTTGGAATGGGAATGTCAATAACTAGTATCCTATACCTGTTCTACCATTATATTTCTTGTTTTCTATTTTCATAAGCCCTCAGATCGACAGGAATCTATCCCCAGGGTAGATTATACAAGTTTAAAAGAAGTCACAGAGCATGTTCTTTGACTATAATGGAATCAAATCAGAAATTGATTACAAAAAAGATAATAGAAAAAAATTTCAAATTTACAAATTAAACAATATACTTCTAAATAGCCTATAGATTAAGAAGAAAATATGGACAATTTAAAAAACACATTGAACTGAATGAAAATAAAAACATAATATATCAAAATTTGCAGGACGCAGCTAAAGCAGCACTAAGAACAAAATTTATAGCACTAAAATGCTTATATTAGAAGAAAGTCCCAAATATTCTAAGCTCTCACCTAAGTACTAGAGGAAGAATGAACTGAAATTGAAGTAAGCAGAAAGGCAGTAATATAGATAAGAACAGAAATCCATCGAATTGAAGGCAAAAAACAGTATAAAAAATCAGTAAAACCAAAGATTTCATGGGTAAAGATTAATAAAACTGACAGACTTCTAGGAAGACCAAAAAAAAAAAAAAAAAAAAAAAAACCCAAAAGAGAGAAAGTACAAATTACTAGGATCAGGAATGAAACACAGGACATCACAACATATCCTGCATTCATCAGAAAGGTAAAAAAGGAATACAAAGAAAACTCTGCGCACACAAGTTTGACAACTTAATTGAAATTACCACAACTCACCCAATCTAAAATAGACAATGTGAATAGCCTGTAATTACTAGGTAAACTGAATTTTTAACTAAAAACCCCAAGAAAGAAATCTGTAGGCTCAGTTTTGCCAAAGAATTCTAAACTTTGGTTTAATGAAAATTCCCTCTCTTCTAGAAATTAGAAGGAGAAGCACATTTTAACTCATTCAATGAAGGGAATATTATGCTGATATCAAAACAACACAAAACAGCAAAAAGAAAAGAAAAGAAAACTACAGATTAATACCTCCCATGAATATAGATGCAAAAATTAGCAAACAGAATTCAGCAATATATAAAAAGAATTATACACCATAACTAAGTGGTGTTTTTCCAAGACGCAATGCTGATTCAATATTTGAAACCTGATCAATGTAATCCACTCTATTAAAAGGCTAAAGAAAAAAAAAATCACATTATTGTATCAACAGAATCAGAAAAAGCCTTTGACAAAATTCAACATTCATTCATGACAAAAACTCTTAGGAAAGTAGAATAGAGGAGGAATATCTTCAATCTGATAGAGAACATCTACAAAAAAATCCTACAAATAACATTATGCTTAATGATGAAAACCTAAATCCTTTTCCCCTAAGATCAAGGAAAAGGAAGTATATGTATTCTAACCACTGATAATCAACTTAGTACTACTGGAAGTTTAGGAAGCACAAGAAGACAAGAAAGGAAATAAAGGCATACAACTTGGAAGGGAAGAAATACACTGTCCCTATTTGTGGATGGTATGATAATCTACATAAGAATCCCAAGAAATTGGGGCGCCTGGATGGCTCAGTGGGTTAAAGCCTCTGCCTTGGCTCAGGTCATGATCTCAGGGTCCTGGGATTGAGGCCCGCATTCAGCTTCCTGCTCAGAGGGGAGCCTTCTTTCTCCTCTCTCTCTGCCTACTTGTAATCTCTCTCTCTGTCAAATAAATAAATAAAATCTTAAAAATAAAAAAAAAAGAATCCCAAGAAATCTACTCACACACAAAAGTTCGATAATCAATGAGTTCAGCAAGGTCACAAGATAGGAGGACAATATGCAAACATCAATTGTATTTTATATACTAGCAATGAGTATGTGAAGACCAAAACTTAAAATTCAATACCACTTACAACTGCTTAAAAAAGTGAAATAAATACTTCGTATATTTAACAAAATATGTACAGGATTTGTATGCTGAAAACCAAAATACACTACTGAGAGACAGTTTGCATCTATGAATGGGAAAACTCAACACAGTATGTCAATTCTCTCCATATTTGAGATATAGATTTAACATAATTCCTACCCAAATCCCATAAATAAGTTTTTGTAGATGTGGTTATGATTATTTTAATATTTATATGGAAAGGCAAGAGGATTAGAACAGCTAAAAGAATTCTGAAGAACAGAGTGGGTATAATCACTCTGTTTTAAAAAATTATATAGCTAGAATCACAAAAGACTATGTGGCATTAGCAGAGGGATAAACTTATAAACCAATGAAAAAGAATAGAAAACCCAGAAATAGTTTCATATACATACTACAACTGTTTTTCTACAAAAGTGCAAATGCAATTTAATGGAGAAAGGATAATCTTCTTAATACATGGTGCAAGTGAAATTGAATATTATAGGAAAGAATAAAACTCAGCCTAAAATTCATACCTAATATAAACCATTAACTTGAAATGAATGATAGATTTGAAATACAAAACTATAAAACTTTTAGAAGACAACATAAAAGAAAAACTCTGATTCCCAGAATTCCATGAGGAGTTCTTAGGCATGATCCCAAAGTACTGATTTCTAATAGACTAAACTGATATAGTGGACTGTGTCAAAATTAAAAACTTTTGCTCTGCAAAGCACCCTGTTAAAGGATGAAAAGATAAGTGACAGACTGGGAAAAATATTTGCAAATCACAATTTTGACAAAGGATTCATACTTAGAGTATGTTAAGAACTCCCAAGCATGACATTAAAAACACAAAAAATTCAATTGGAAAATGAGAAAAAGATAGACATTTCACTAAAGAGAGTATACTAATGGCAAGTAAGCACATAAAAAGATGTTCAAGGTCACTATTATTAGAACAGCTAAAGTAAAAAAAATAGCAACAATATGGAAGACTGGTGAGGATGTGGAGAATCTAGTTCTCTCACAAACGGCTTGTGAGAATGTAAAATGGTGCAACCAATGTGGAAAATAGTTTGGCAGACCCTTAAAAAATACTAAACAAGGGCGCCTGGGTGGCTCAGTGGGTTAAAGCCGCTGCCTTCGGCTCAGGTCATGATCCCAGGGTCCTGGGATCGAGGCCCACATCGGACTCTCTGCTCAGTGGGGAGCCTGCTTCCTCCTCTCTCCTCTCTCTCTGCCCGCCTCTCTGCCTACTTGTAATCTCTCTCTCTGTGTCAAAATGAAAAAATAAAAAAAAAAAACCTTTAAAAAAAAAAAAAAAAAAAAAAATCTTTAAAAAAAAAAAAAAAAAAATACTAAACAAATACTTACCATATGACCTAGTAATTGCACTTCTGGGTATTTATCCCAAAGAAATGAAAGCTTATGTTTGCAGAAAAAAACCTGTACACAATTGTTCATAGCAGTTTTATTTGTAATAGTCCCAAATTAGTAATAACCGAAGTGCCCCTCAATAGGTGAATGGTTCAAATGTAGTACATTTATACTACTCAGAAATAAGAAGAAAAAACTACTTGTACAACAACTTGGGTAAATATCAAAGACATTATCTTGAGTGAATAATGCTGATCAAAAAATGTTATATATTGTGTGATTCCATTTCTGTAACTTTCTTTATATGAAAAAGTCAGACATGGAAAACAGATTAGTGGTTGTTAGAAGTTAGGGTTGGTTGGAAAGGGTGTATGTGATTATAAAGTGGGCAGAAGATTGCAGATCTTTGTAATGATAGAATAGTTTTATGTCTTGATTGCACTGGTGATAACAGAAATCTACACATGTGATAAAATTATGTAGAGTTATACATACAGAAGCAATGTCAGCAAGATGGTAGATTAGGAGGTCCCATCCCTATTGCCTCTCACTACAAAAACAAAGGCTGAACATTGAATGCATGGAAGAAAATAGCTTTGGGAAAGTTCCAGAGTACAATTAAGAAATTGCAGCCACCTGCTAGAGCACGAAAAACAATAGCTGCATAGAAAAGTATTGGAATGGGGCACCTGGGTGGCTCAGTTGGTTGGGCGGCTGTCTTTGGCTCCGGTCATGATTCCAGGGTCCTAGGATCGAGCCCCATATCAGGCTCCCTGCTCAGCGGAGCGCCTGCTTCTCTCTCTCCCTCTGGCTGCTGCTCTGCTTACTTGTGCTCTCTCTGTCAAATAAATAAATAAAATCTTTAAAAAAAAAAAAAAAGAAGAAAAGTATAGGAAGGACTTTACCTGTGTCAGCCACATTTTCTAGCCTGGCACAGTTTGGTGTGGAGAGGGATCCCCTCAGTTGCAACTTCCCTTGTGGTGGGAGGTGAGAGCAGGAGGACCCCAGCAGCCCTCAGCACTGCAGCAGACACACTCTGCCTTTGCCAATGAGGACTCCCACAGTCTTTTTTTTTTTTTTTTGAGATTTTTTTTTTTGGGGGCCCCTGGGGGGCTTAGGGGGTTAAGCCCCTGTCTTCGGCTCAGGTAATGATCTAAGGTTCCTGGGATCTAGCCCCNGGCCCCCCCCCCCACCATGTGGGGCTCGATTCCAGGACCCTGGGATCATGACCTGAGCCGAAGGCTGCCGCTTAACCGACTGAGCCACTCAGGCGCCCCAGGACTCCCACAGTCTTTGCTGATGCCCAAAAAGCTGCCTGAAAACCATGCTGCTGAGCACCACACTTTCCTAGCTGGATCTGCCTCTGTACCCTGACTTGAGCTGAAGGCAGAAGCTTAACCAACTGAGCTACCCAAGCACCCTGGTGATTGTTCTTTCAAATGCAGACACCAACAAGACTATAGGGAACACACACACACACACACACACACACACACACACACACAGAAACATGACACCACTGAAGAAACAATGTATTTCTAGTAAACAACTCCAAAGAAATGGAGATCTACAAATTTCCTGACAAAGAATTCAAAATAATTGCTTTAAAGATGCTCAGTGAGCTACAAGAGACCACTTATTTGTTGGCATAAGACAATCCAAGAGAACATATACAAACAATGAAATCATGAAAATAATACACAAACAAAATGAGAAGTCCAAAAAAGAGATAGAAATCATAAAAAAGAATCCAACAGAAATTTTGGAGGTGATTAAATACAACGAATGAAGTGGAAAAATGCAATAAAGATCTTCAATAGCAGACATGATCAAGTAGAAGAGTCACACATGCATATTGTACAATAACAAGTTCCTGGTTTTGATATTATAAATATATAAGATATTAAACCAAGTAAAAGGTACATGGGAACTCTCTGCACTACTTTTCTAATTTCCTGTGAATCTATAATTATTTCAAAATAATCTCAAAGATAATGAACAGGACTAGAATCCAGTAATCCAAAAGGGTATGCTATAATTTTCTACTGAAGCATAAAATTTCTCTCAATAGTCACAACAAATGGTTAATTTTCACAACAAATATGCTAGTAGATCATTAGTGCATACATACAAATTAGCTTATGGTTTTTATTCCACACTACTATTTAAGTTAGGGAGCTATGCAATACAAATATATTCATAGGGTGTGTATTTCTGTTTCATTACTTTGATTTTTTATTATTACTGCTATCAGACTAAGAGGATCTTCATATTTGGGATATTGTTTTCTTGTCTACCATTGATTCTCTTGGTTAGTGACAAACAAAACCTTAAACTCTCTTACCTTTAAGAACTAGGACTAGGGCCCTCAGAGAGTCATTGTTATTAAGATTACGATCAAGCAGGAAGGTAGTGGAAAAGGAAAATACCAGTCCACATGACAGTATATTTTTCAGCTTCAAAATACCAATAATAAACAGGCCCCTTGGCACTTGGCTTTTTGTTTGAATATCTAACAATGAGACTTTTCATACTCATATTTTGGTGTTTTCTATGTGGAAATGGGAAAATTACCCACCCCCTTACAGATAGACTGAGCCCTGTAAAAAGTTCTGGCCAATGAGTTCTGGGCAGAAATGATGTGTGTCACTTCCAGGCAGGACTACTTATTTGCTGGCATAAGACACTCCAAGAGCTTTCTGTTCCTATTATAACTAGTGTGGAAAGCACGTGTTAATATGGTGGTGTCTGGCATACTGACCCTATCCATGGAGGATGGCTGCCTAAAATGTCACCTGATAAAGTTTTGCTGTGCTATGCCAAAGCAGTTTTGTGTTATTTGATAGAACAGCATAATCTGGCCTATTGAGACTGATGTAGTTGAATCAGTTATATATCAGGAAGCCATATAAATTATCATTCAAACCTGGACACCTTTGAGAGTAAAAGGATACATTATTAATAATTACAACAGGACAACAGTCATAGACTGGTCTGTCCGGGGCAACGTGGATATACGGGCACCTTAAACATGTAAAAGCAAAGGTACTGAGAACAACTGACTGGACAGAGAGATCTCCAAGAATATTCTCTAGTAGCATGTTGGAACATAGTTACAATAGACTGTACAAGTTTTAGATCATAAAACAATATAGTCAAACTTTTTTCTAGTCAAATTAATTTTGAGTTTGTGGTCAGGATCTATGGAACTAGTAAGAAATTTTTAATTTGAATTATGTTTTCAGGTCTCCTATCTCCAGGATTCTGGGTTCTTATAGATAAACAAATCATTGAGTCTTTGCTGGTCATGAGCCATCAGTTCACAGTGGTTACTGCCGAAATGCCCATTGTCCCAGCTTGTGTGGACCCTTCAGTTCTGAAGGTTCTACTGATTCCATCCTTCCTTTGGGGCATGAGAAAAATGTGGTATAACTAGAAACTCTTAAGTCTAAAAATCCAGCCTCTCTGGATACACTGTGCATCTACTTTCTCTGAGGTTTTGCCTCCTGGTTGGAGAATTGCTTGGTAAACAGGTTTTTGTTTTGTTTTGCTGTTCCTTAGATCCAGGGTCATCTCTTTCATTCCCCTTCTGGGGAGGACTAGGAGGGTTATTTTTGTGTAAGCAAGTCTGGTTTCTGCTTTGCCAATAATTTTACCTCTTCAACAAGGCAAAGAATCACACAACTTGGCTACCTGATAAAACGGATTAAGAAAAAAGAAAAATTATAGAACAAAAATATAAACAAGTAGTTCAGAGATATATTTCATCTTTCAGTCTTTTAATTAGAAACTGAAGGAAGCTAAGAAAACAAAAGTCCTCCTGACTATAACGATCCAGTGGTAGCTTACCACCGAGGCCAAAAATCTTTGGTAAAATATCATTATTTAATTCCTTTGTAATAATTTTAGATTTTAAAGAGTTCTCTAAATAAAAACATTCCTGGAGAGAAATCAAGCTGATTTTATATACAAAACATCTTGGTATGAACTTCTTTATCATATCGTATGATCTTTCTTACATGGTTCTAGCTGAGTGCTGGGTTGAAGAGGACACATTGAGAGAAGTAAAGAAAAGCCTGAGCAAGGTATGGATGAGACTATAAAGGGATACCCACACAGCCTCAGGCAGCTTGAGGGCACTTTTCTGAAACTGTGACACACTCTGCTCATGTTACACATTGATTTATAGCTAGTATTGGCAGCAGAAGCTGTGGAAGCAGTGGGATCCAACCATTTGTGCTTTTTGGACTGCCTTTATCACTTAGCCATGACCTTCCAATTGGGCAACATGGAACACTTTTCCAGAATGTTTGGTGTCGACCAGACTCTTTAAGTGCCTCCTTGAAAGGACACTGAATTTAAATCACATTCTGATTTATCCAGCATTTATTTAGCATGTAAAAGGAATGGTGTTGATTATTTAGAACAAGGGATGGCTTTAGGATTTTTCATTTAAAAGATTTTATTCTGTCCTAATAACGGATTTGTTGCCACAATCCCTATTTTTTTATATTATTTTTAGCAAACCATTCCATTTAGCGGGATTCTTAAAAATACTCTGAAGACCAGTTGGTTCCAGCCAATTCCTCATAATTACTGTGTTCAACATTATCAACCTATTTAGAGCAGAAAGAATCTATAAATACTAGTTATCACTTCAGTGCTTGGACTCATTACTGTGGTTCAGTATCTGATCAAGTAAGTCAGGCTTCTGACCAAGTAATTTATCATCTTCATTTCAGAATGCTAATGCCATAGCTTATACACACACTCACACACACAATTTCATATATACTATGAGTCACTAAGGCAAACTCTCACATGGTTTGACCTAGTAACAATAGCTATGTATAGGATGATTTTTAGCTCTGATATAAGGCACTAGAATCAATTACACATAAATAAAAATGAATATGGCTCCCCACTGCCTGATGCATAAAATCTAATGACTATCAAAATCTACCAAAGTCTTAATCTACCTTTCTACACTTGGATCCCACTATACCTTTTGCACTTTATATTCTAGCTTAATGAGTTTTATCTCCACTATTTGAAAATGCACCATGTATTTTCTATTTCAATGTTACACTTTTTTTAAAAAGATTTTATTTATTTATTTGACAGAGACAGAGAGCGATCACAAGTAGGCAGAGAGGCAGACAGAGAGAGAGGAGGAAGCAGGCTCCCTGCAGGGAGCCTGATGCAGGGCTCAATCCCAGGACCCTGAGATCAAGACCTGAGCAGAAAACAGAGGCTTTAACCCACAGAGCCACCCAGGTGCCCCTACACTTTTTTTTTTTAAAGATTTTATTTATTTTTGAGAGACAGTCTGAGCAGGGGGAGGGACTAATGGAGAGGGAGAAGCAGACTTCCCTCCAGCAGGGAGCCTGTTGTGGGGCCTTGATCTGAGGACCCTGGGATCATGACCTGAGCTGAAGGCAGATGCTTAAGGAATAAGCCACACAGGCATCCCTCAGTGTTGCTCTTTATGCTATTTCCTGTCCTAAAAATGACTGCTTTCATCATCTTTGCAATGCAAAAATGCTATCTAAATTTTAGATCTTGATTCAAATTAGACTTCTGCCATGGAGCACTTCTATGATGCAAGAGCATCTTATTTGTACCCTTTTTATTATGTCATGGGTCCTTTTCTTGGTTTATTTTACCACAAATTTATTAAGAAAGAGATTATGTCACATATTGTTATATATCTTCAGCACCTATTATAGTTTCCCAGAAAATGTTCGTTGATTTTTTAACATTCTTCAAAAATTGAAAATTTAAATATAAATTTAAAAATATTTTTATCTGTATTTTTGATGCATTTAGTTTATAAGCAGAATTTTTAAGGAAGGGAAAGCATCTATGTAGTCTATTTATTTTTTTAAAGATTTTTATTTATCTGAAAGAGAGAGAACAAGAGAGAGCATGAGAGGAGGGAGGGTCAGGGGGAGAAGCAGACTCCCCATTGAGTAGGGAGCCCGAAGTGGGACCCATCCTGGGACTCCAGGATCATGACCTGAGCCCAAGGCAACTGCCCAACCAATGGAGCCACCCAGGTGCCCCGCATCTATGTAGTTTAAAAACCATAATAGTTTTGAAGTTAAAGTCACTATCTACTCGACACAATAAATTAGAAATATTTATTTTCCTGAAAGAAAATTCCTTTTGTTGTTAATTTCTGTATTTCCTCTTATTAGAAAAATTTCCAATGTCCTATTAATGTTAAATCTAGTATAATTGCCAAGTAAGTTAATACTCAATCCATCTGCAAAACATGAGGAGCTCACCAAATAGCTTCTAAGATGTTGTTCAGTTATAAAAATTTTTATATTAGTATTCCAAAATTTCATCTTGTTTTATGTATAGCTGCATTAGAATATGTGCTCAAGAATGCAAGGGCCTTTGCTAACATACTACCTGCTATATCGGATCAAAAGGGTAAGAAAGATCAACTAATCTGGCCGATTAGGAACTTTATTAAATAGAGAATGGGAGGGGGTACCTGGGTGGCCCAGTTGGTTAAACATCTGTCTTTGGCTCAGGTCATGATCCCAGGGTCCTGGAATAGAGTCCCACATCTGGCTCCCTGCTCAGTGGGGAGTCTTCTTCTCCCTCCCCCTCTACCTATGGCTCTCTCCTCTTCTTTTTATTTTTTTTTCAAATTTATTTATTTATTTATTTGACAGAGAGAGAGAGAGAGAGAGATTACAAGTAGTCAGAGAGGCAGGCAGGGAGAGAGGAGGAAGCAGACTCCCCGCTGAGCAGGGAGCCCGATGCAGGGCTTGATCCCAGGACCCTGAGATCATGACCTGAGCCGAAGGCAGAGGCTTAACCCACTGAGCCACCCAGGTGCCCCACCTCTCTCCCCTTCTTATGCTCTCTCTTGCTTGCTCTCTCAAACAGATAAATAATCTTTAAAAAAAAAAATAGAGAATGGGAGGTATTAATAGTTTTTAATTTTCTTTTTCTCCTCTCTTTGCTCCCTTCCTCCCTTTTCTTCCCTCCTCCTTTCCCTGTCATCCTCCTTCTTAGGAGAAATGTAGTACTTTATTTATAGATTATAAATCTCATGGTATCAAGGAATAGGTAATACAGAAATGAATATGCTTCCAGTATTTCTCTCCAATTCCTTAGTAAAAGACTGACCTTACAAATTTGAAAGTTATATGCCACTACTCTTCAAGTTTCTAGTAGAAGTTTGTTTATATGCAGCTCTCTGGGATAAGCCTTGGTATATTTAAAAAAAACAAAAACCTAAAAATGAATCTGAATCCAGATCCCAGATGAGAGTTATATTTCTCTTTTCTTAAATATGAATCATCTCTGAAAATTGAATAATCCACTTTTTTTGTTTACTAGTGCTGGATACCCCTGAGAAAAGAGATAATGAAAACTTGGAAAAAGAAGTAGAGGTTGAAAGTTTTCATGGATATAGAGTATCCTAAATGCTGTTTGTCAATAAAATAACATCTTCATTATATCTATTATGTTAGTAGCTTAACATATATACGTATAATATATAGTTATAAAATTAGGGCAACCCCTTCCTTAAAATGTTATTCTAATGAAAAAGAAAACCACATATTCATATTTGAGTTCCAGAACAGCCTCTTTGCAAGAAACAATGTAAATTTCAGCATAAAGAAATGTTTTAACTTGTATTTTTAAGTTATTAGAGAGAGAGGCAAAATCTGATATGTGCATGGAAGACAAATTCGAGGGCAAGAGGAAAAACAGGCAAAGATAACTATATACTCAATATACAATTATTTCAATTGTTTAAGATGAAGCAATAAATGTTCTTTTGTCCCATCCAAAAGCAACAAAATACACATTCTTCTCAAGTGCCCATGGAACATTTTCTAAGATAGATCATATGTTAGGCCACAAAACAAGTCTTAATAAGCTTAAGAGGACTGAAATAATATCAGATACCTTTTCTAACCACAATGATATAAGACCAGAAATTAATTACCTAAAGAAAACAGGAAAATTCACAAATAATGTGCAGATTAAAACAACATGCTACCAAACAACCAATGGGTCAAAGAGTAAATAAAATCTTGAGACAAATGAAAATGGAAATGTAACATATCAAAATTTATAGAACACAGCAAAAAGGAGTTCTAGAAGGGAGTTCATAGCAATAAATGCCTACCTCAAAAAACAAGAAAGCCTCAGATAAATAACCTAAGTGCACTAATTATCCTGAAGGAACAACAACAAAAAAGTACAAAAGAAGCCCCAAATTAGTAAGAAGGAAGTGACAAAGAGCAAAAAATAAATGAATAAAGACTAAACAAATAATAGAAAAGATCAATGAAACTAAGAGCTCGTTCTCTGTAAAGGAAAACAAAATTGACAAAACTTTAGCTAAGCTCACCAAGGAAAAAAGAGAAAGGACTCAAAATCAGAATGAGATGTTACAACTGATACCACAGATACACAAAGTATCATAAGAGACTACAATAAATAATTATATGCTTATAATCTGAACAATCTAGAAGAAATGGATACATTTCTAGAAACATATACCTAGAAAGATTCAATCATGATGAAATAGAAAATTTGAACAGATCAATTACTAGTAAGGAGATTGTATCAGTAATCAAAAACCTCCCAACAAACAAAAGCTTTATTGGTGAATTCCAGCAAACCTTCAAAAAAGAATACCAATCCTTCTCAAACTCTTCCATAAAATAGTTGATGAGGGAACTCTTCCAAACTCATTTTACAAGGCCAGCATTACCCTGATATCAAAACCAGACAAGGATACCATAACAAAAGAAAATTATAGGCCAATATCCCTGATGAACACAGATTCAAAATCTTCTACAAAATATTAGCAAATTGAGTCCAACAATATATTAAAAGAATCATACACCATGATCAAGTGGATGTATTCCAGGGATGCAAGAATGGTTAAACAGCCACAAACCAGTCAATGTGACATACAACATTAACAAAATGAAGGATAAAAATATCACATGATCACCTGAATAGATGCAAAAAAGCATCTGACAAAATCAGTGTCCACTTATGATAAAGATTTTCAACAAAGCAGGTATAAGGGAACATAATAAATACCACTTATGACAAGCCCACAAATAATACCATACTTAGTAATGGACAGTTGAGAGCTTTTCTTTTAAGTTCAGGAACAAAACAGGGATGCTTACTCTTGCTACTTTATTCAGCATGGTACTGAAGTCCTACCCAGAGTAATTAGGCAAAAAAAGATATAAAAGGCGTTCAAAAATGGGAAAAAAGAGGAAAAGCTGTCACTATTTGTAAATGATACATTATTTACAGAAAATGTTAAAGACTCCATCAAAAAATATTAGTATAGACTAAATTAATTCAATCAAGTTGCAAGATACAAAGTGTATAACACCAAATTCTGTTAATGAACTATTCTGCTAATGAACTACCAAAAAGGGAAATTAGGAAAAAATCTGTTTATAATTGCATCAAGAAGAATAAAATACCTAGGAATAAATTTAACTAAGGAGGCAAAAGATCTGTATATTGAAAACTATACGGCATTAATGAAATAAGTTGAAAAAGACACAAATAAATGGAAAGATATTCCACGCTCATGGATTCAAAGGATATTGTTAAAATGCCCATTATTACCCAAAGCAATATATGAATTCAATGCAATCTCTATCAAAATTCCAATAGCATTTTTCATAGAAATAGAACAAATAATTCTAAAATTTGTGTAGAACCATAAAAGATCCCAAATAGCCAAGGCAAATTTGGTAAAGAACAAAACTGGAGGCATCACACTCCCAGACTTCAAACTATATTATGAAGATATAGTAATTAAAATAGTATGGTATTAGCATAAAAACTTATAGATAGATCAAGAGAACAGAATAGAGAGCCCAGAAATAAAGTTACCCATATATGGTCAACTAATTTATGACAAAAAAAGAAAGAATATACAATGGGGAAAGGATAGTTACCTAAAATAAATAAAATTCTACTTCTGGGTATTTATTCAAAGAAAGGGAGAACACTAAGTTGGGGAAAGATAAATGCACCCTCATTTTCACTGCAGCAATACTTATAATAGCCAAAATACAGAAACTATCTAAGTGTCCATTGATGGGTGAATGGATAAAGGAACAGTGGTATTGTATACAATGGAATATTATTCAGCCATAAAAAGAAGGAAATCTTGCCATTTGTGACAATATGGATGGACCTTAAGGGTATTACACTATATGAAATAAATAAGACAGAGAAAGACAAATACCCTGTGAGCTCTTATATGTGGAATCTAAAAAAAGATAAATAAATTAAAAGAAAACAAACTCATAGATATAGAGAATATACTGGTGATAGCCAGAGGTGGTGGTGGAGGTTGAGAGAAATGGGTGAATTGTTTTTTAGTTTAAATAAATTGAGAAAAAAAAAAGGCACTTATTATTACTTCCAAATAGTTATTTCATATATTTAGTTATTTCATGTTTAAATGTATATAGCAATAAATTATCTAATTCAACTTAGACTTTCGACATCAAAACATATAAATACAGCATGTTAGATAACTCAATCTCAAATCATTTTATTTATTTATTTATTTATTATTTTTTTTAAAGATTTTATTTATTTATTTGACACAGAGAGAGAGATTACAAGTAGGCCAAGAGGCAGGCAGAGAGACAGGGAGAGGAGGAAGCAGGCTCCCTGCTGAGCAGAGAGCCTGATGTGGGCCTCGATCCCAGGACCCTGAGATCATGACCTGAGCCGAAAGCAGAGGCTTTAACCCACTGAGCCACCCAGGCGCCCTCAAATCATTTTAAAAATGAAAGATTTTTTTCTGTAATAAGACTGGTACATTGCCCTTTCTTTTTTTCACTATCAAATTACTTAGTAATAGAATGGATATTATACATTCACTCTAAATGCCATTTGGCCAATTTAATATTACATTAGCATATAGTACTTGGCAAATGCAATATAAGTAACCTTAAGATATCTCAACTTAGGTGATTAAAAGGGCTACCTGTATAGGTCTTTAAGTATAATGACTTCTCCCCAGGCAGCAGAAAAAAAGTTGATGCAGGCATCAACTGTCCATTATAAGTTAATTTAGAAAATCCTGAAAAAGAAATGAGGCCTAAACCACTAAATCATTTAAGTGTCTTTGATATTTTTATGTATTATTAAAGATCTCTATATAAAAACAATGTAACATATGTACATATATTATGGTTTATAAGTGCTAGAGAGTAATTCTCTAATTAAAATTCCTTTCTAATTGGATATACTCTGGACAAACAGGTTTCATTTTTAATATTAAATAGTGCAGGAATTCCTCAAATATCCACTTGAAGAATAGGCTCAAATGACTTTGGGAAAGTAGTTTTATTTTCAGTATTTTAATGTTTAGTGAATTTGAGATACTAAAAGCAACTTTTCTGCTTTTCAGTATTTTGCTTTGAATACTTTTGGTGGAGGGAGGTGGTTAGACATGACAAGGCATGTGTATTTACATTTTTTGTTTGGTCTCGTAAGAGTTGTATTCTTTGATGTTCCAGGTGTCTTTTTCCCTTCCCTCCCTTCCTCCCTTCCTTTTTTTTTTTTTTTAAAGATTTTATTTATTTATTTGACACAGAGAGAGAGAGATTACAAGTAGGCAGAGAGGCAGGCAGAGAGACAGGGAGAGGAGGAAGCAGGCTCCCTGCCAAGCAGAGAGCCTGATGCGGGCCTCGATCCCAGGACCCTGAGATCATGACCTGAGCCGAAAGCAGAGGCTTTAACCCACTGAGCCACCCAGGCGCCCATCCTCCCTTCCTTTTAAGATTCTCATACTTTATATAAGCTTTATCACAGCTTTTTAAAACACATATTTGTAAGTTTCAGAAAATATAGAATAGTTTGGAAAGGCTGGGAAAACACTGGGGTCTACTGATCAATTTGGTATTCTGGTTTGTTAGTTCCTGAGGGGAAAGTAAAGAAAATAACCAGTTACTAAATATTAAGGCCCACTAAAGCAACTTTCCAGTATGAAAAAGATTGCTTGTGCTGTCTTTTCAGTCACATTCACAATCACAAATACCATCTTTACATGTGAACAATGACAGCAACATAACATCCTATTGTGCTCGAAGGATTGAGAAAGGCTCATAAAGGAAAAAATACTGGGGTGGGTCCTTGAACAATGAGTAAAATTGCCTTAGAAGGGGATAATACAGACATTGGGAATATCAAGAATGGAGGATTTTCACCAAAAGCAGCCTATTTTTTGCCCAATTTTATATCTAAGAATAATACGCATTTCAGAAAAAAAAATAATGTACTGAGAGTGTACATTTTGTGGTTAGAACCAATGGTTCTCAAATTTTAGCATTTATCAAAATTGCCCTGAGGATTTGTTAAATTGGGGTAGGGCCCCATGAATCTGCACCTCTAGTAAGTTCCCTTATGATTTTATGCCTCTGATTTCAGACCACATTTTGAGAACTACTGGTTTAAACAAAGTCTTTTTCATTTTTCCCTAGAGAATAGCTACTTTAATGCTGTCATAGAGCTCTTGATCCTTAATTTTGACTACAATGTTGGTCACTATGTGAAGTAACTGTAAGTGGAATTCCATAAAAGTGAAATACAATATCAGGGGGAGATCTTGTAATTAAGAAAAAAGTGCTAATGGCTATAGACAAAGGTTGGAAGTCAGAAGATTCTCTTACATCTGTCAGCCCAAAGACCGCTTTGTATTTCCTCAATTTGTAAACTACACAGTATTACTTCTCTGGAATGTAGGGTCTTAAGCTTCCTCCTCCATTTTCAAATTCTAGTTCTACTTTAGAAAACATTATCCTCTTCCCAACAAACTACATTTATGTTTCTTAAAATCAGTAAGGAAATTTTAATATGTTTTGTTTCTCAAACAGGAAAAAAAAGAAGCACCGTGAAACTAAATCTCTTTAGAGAATAAGTATTTGTTTTTATTGTTTCTTTTGGGGGGGGGCAGGAGGTGATGGACTTGTAACTGTACTGAAAATAGTACAAGGAAATAACACTGTAGAACAAAACAGTTCCATATTTAGTAGGATTTAGTTCTGGGTTTTCCCCAGACACTGCAGGTCAAATGAAAGATATAAGGAAATTTTTTCAGGCCTCACAGGCCAGAGTTGGCACTACAAACCAAAATCAAGGCCTATTACACAACACAGGTGTTTGTAAATAACTAGATGATTTGTTAATGTGGGCAACATAAGGAGACCTCAAAATCTGAGCCTTAAGAAACACGCAGCAACTCTGCCATGCCTGTGGGAAAGAAATGTGAAGTCCTAGAATGGTGACAGTAGTTTGTATGCTGAGTTTGATTTAATATAAGCATTTCTGTTGAATGTCTTATGAATTCAAGTAACAGAGCATTTCTGACAATACAAGGCTCCTGCCTACCCAGTACTCTGTATTCACAAGTATTTGCTTTGTATTTTCCACTTCACATTAAAACCGAAACGACTTGGTTTGGAGAATTAAGTTATTCTAACAAGTGTTCCTCTTCTGTTGCCAGGACCAGACTTGCTGCAACAGTAGACCAAGACCTCCAGAATAAACTGTTTTTGGATTATCTAAATTAATCCCAGGCTAAATAAATCTCTAAATAATTCCACATGATGGAATAACTTAAAATTTAAATTACCCATTAAACAAATGCAGAGTACCAACATAAGGCAGATTTTGTACTAGGCACTGGAAAGCAATAGTGAACACAGTGGGCATGTGCCCAGGCTTTGTGGATTATATATTAGTAGGAAGACATATACTCACGATAAGTAAATTATATATGAAAAGTGCTAAACAGAGGCATAATCAGAAATAGTCTTAATGGTAGCGATGGGGTGGCACCATGAGATAATGTGTACCACAGCATGATATATTGATGGCTTATTTGCTGTTCAACTACTCGCCCACAAGAATAGCATTTAGTCCTGTTTAGTAACAAAGTACTTACTAGCAGTCTTACTAAAAATGACCTGTGATCAACTTAAATGTAGTAGAGGAAGAAGAGAAAAAAGGTCTAGAACTGAAAAATTCCTACAACAGAGTGGAGAATTCATGCATTTCTCCACGTGTGAAGGAGAAAAAATGGGAGAAAGGGCATAGCAGCTGTTTGAAGATTTTAACTATTTTCCTAACTTAATCATTCCTACTTAATTTGCTTGTGATAAGGTATTTTATAAAATTTCTGCTTGGAAAGCTAATCCTGTAAGGCGGTTATATGATCCCACCAGAGTTAGAGCAGTGCCTTGGAACTAGGCCAAGGACCAAAAAATCTGTGACCAAATGGCTCTAATCCAGAAGGCAAGTGAACAGAGATTTTGCAGTTAGGAGCAAAATATCCACTGTATTTGCATTCATATTATTATTATTATTATTTTTTAAAGATTCTGTTTATTTATTTGACACAGAGAGATCAGATCACAAGGAGGCAGAGAGTCAGGCAGAGAGGGGGAGGAAGTAGGCTCCCTGCTGAGCAGAGAGCCGGATGCGGGCCTCCATCCCAGGACCCTGAGATCATGACCTGAGCTGAAGGCAGAGGCTTTAACCCACTGAGCCACCCAGGCGCCCTGCATTCATATTAAATAAAACAAAGTTCATTAAAATAACACAGGGTTGTTGGATTGCTGGCAGACCTCCCTAGCAGCAACTTTCCTCTTGTTTGAAAAGTTCTTACTTCAGGATGTCAGCTTTGACCTTGACTTCATGTTCTTCTTTTATTAATATATTATTTAACCACTTTTGCACACAATCAGCTATGGTGGGAAATAGTAACCTGGGCTACTATAACCTAGAACAGAGATGCTCTAATTCTAACCTACCATAGGTTACCTTTAAAGGTAGGTAGCCTACAACCACTAACACGTCTGAAAAGTCACAACCGAATAGAATTCAAACAATGCAAACCTACCAGTGGGCTGGAGTGGCACATACACTGGAAGATTTGAGTAAGAAAGCAGAACACAGGCACAAAAATCACCGTACTTACGAGAAGACATACTGCGTTTTAGGCATACTAAACCCCACTGAAAAGTGTAACTAGCTGGTTTACTGCCGAGGTTCGTGGGGCAACATTTTCTCAGCTCTTCAGACCCTGCTCTCCTTTCCTTTTCTCAGTTTGCTAATCCCTCTCCCTCAAAACCCTTTCTTTCTGGTAATGGGCTTTGGGAAGTTTAGGCAAGCCACGAGAAATTTCCTTGGCGCACATCTTCACCGGTTCTAGGGACTCCATTGATTGAGTACTGACCGCATGTTCGTTCTGGGAACAGGATCAACTCCCAGGGCAGGCCGAGAACGCGGGGAAACGCGAGGGCCCAGACGGCAAAAGCGTTAACACCGGGAGATGGGGGGACTTCTAGATGCTAAACGGACACTTTACACTGGCACAATCTTGTGAAAAATCGTTGGCTCTTCAGATAAATCGGTGAGCACTTTCCACAAGTCTCTGTATAGTTACCACGCGGGAAAGCACCCTCGAAGATGCTCCGACACCTAGAGGCCCTGTCCCGAATCACCGCGGAGTAGAACGGCCTCCTCAGTTAGCATGAGTTCTCCACCCTCGAACGCACTCAACCACCGGTGACCGCCTTTCAGCGGTTATTCTGTCCCTGAGCGTCCTGACGGGGAAGGGGGCGGGGAGGTTGAGGCCCTGTTCTCGCGGGATCTCTCCCATCAGGGCCGGTCCCCAGATCTCCTCAAGACCTCGCGTTGTTTGGTGTGGGGGCGGAGCGATCCCTGTTGGGGGCGGAGCCAGATGGGGGCGTCCCCGAAGCCTTGTTGACTTCGGCGTCCTCCCAGAGCAGTCCTTGCGCCCGCTGCTCTCTGCGCATGCCCAGGTTCCGGACGACTCCCGAGGCCGCGACTGTCGGGCTTCCCCAACCGCGGATCCGGGCCCCGCCCCTCCTCCAGGCTGCAGCGGCGGCGCTGTTGGCCGCAGTGTTTTTGTGGCGGTGGGGGCGGCGGGCTGCCCTGGAGCCCGCCGAGTCCTAGTGCCTGACCCTGCGCGTCGCTGCGGCGAGCCAGACGGACAGCCTCGCCGCAGGTAACGCCGCTGCCTGTGGACTCGGGGTCGTGCGGGGGGGGGGGGGGGAGTCTGGGAGTTCGGGAGCCGGGGAGTCGCGAGAAGCTGGGGATTTGGAAGGGGGCGGGCAGGTTGGGGGCTGGGGTCGGCAGAGCCGAAGGGGCCGGGAATCGAGGGTGGTCGAGGGAGTCTGCAGGGGTCGAAGGGTATGGGAGGTCTCTGACCTGGGGTCGGGGACCAGGACTCCCCGACGCTGCGGTCCGAAGACACCCACGGGCCCCTTCGGGCCTTTTCAGTTCCACCCCGTGACTTTCTGTTGTTGTTTTGATTTTGAAGGGAGAGAATCCAGCCTACGTAGGCTCGGGAAAGCCTTGGGGGTTGAGGCTGGGAAGGGATTTACGAAGCCAGAGCAGGCGCTCACATTTTCTTACTTTGTGGTGTTTTTTGTTTGAGCGTTCACTACGGTTTAAGTGTGGTACCCGTCCTTAAGATATTTCAAACACTGGCGTAGAGAGGACCCAAGAGTAGAACCAGCGGGAGTGATTTTGCAAATCCAAGATTTTTCTTTTTTAACTTCCAGTACTGTGTTTTTGTATGTCTTCTTTTTTTAAACTGATAAATCATAACTGTGTTCTTAAAATTTCACGGAAGAATTTGGGTACGGAGGAGAAAGTGTAGTTCTACCAATGGTTATTTTTTTAATTACAAAAGTACTGCGTGCTCTTTAAGAAAAAAATTAAGCAGCTAAACAATGAAGACGTCTGCTCCCAACCCCCTGCCCCCCATTTCCCCTCTCTTAACTACCCAAGGTAACCAGTCTACAGTTGTGGTATTTAGCTATTCAGGATTTTTCTATTCGTGTAAGTATGTTTTAAAAACAAAATTGGGATCATATATAGTACATACTTTTTATTGGCCAAGGATACTCAACAGATATTCTTCCATTTTATTACATACCTCATTCTTTTTAAAAGCTACCATAAGCTGTGTGTGTGTGTTTTTTTTTTACTGCTGAGCGTTGTCTCCAGCTTTTCTATAATCTTTTTTTATATAAGCTTTTAAAAAGGGCTACAAGCTATTATTTTGAAACATAATGTGGCAAAACTTTCAGATTGTCTAAGGCCAGATGGGGATACTTACATATTAGGCAAGTTAAGAATTACTTTTACACAGAGTTTATGGTAGCTTACGGGAGACTTGGATCGCTTCATAAAGCAGGTTACTAAAATAGTTTTGTTTTTTTTTCGGTAAGTGCATTTTTCAAGGTAAATTTGAATTCTGTATGGTCAGTTGAAAAGAAATTCAATTCCTTAAACAACCTGCTCATGTCTGAAGATAAGGTAAAAGGTAGAAAGCCAGTGGCCTTGAAGTTTGTATTTTAGACAGGATAAAAAACAAAACAAAACCTCAAAACAGCCAGGACCTAAATATTTTGATAGTAAACTATAGGGAGTAAGCTGTAAGTGAAAGGATGATATTATTACACTGCTTACTATTAAATAAGACAGAAAGCTAGGAAATCTCTGTTAAATTTTGTATTTTTGTGTGCAGAAGGGCTGAAGACTTTGTTGGTCTAATCAGTGGCATGTATTTATTAAAAATGTGAACTGTGTGTTCATCTTCTTGCTAACTTCCAGGGAAAACATAGAACTGAGTAAGGTAATCACAAAGAAGTCTGTTTCTAAGCATATATACGTAGCCTGAAATCTTAGGTCCGGTTGTATAATTATTTGGGAAGCTGTGTTTAAAAGGAACCACAGTATCTTTGGCATTTTAGTTATGGTTGCTGGTAATAATATACTTTTTCTTATTTATCTCTAACAACATAGGTGGCATTCTCCCCAATCTAAGGATTAATAAACAGAGGCTCTGAGAGATTAATTCCGTTGCTCAAGATCTCATTACCTTTTTAGTGGTGGTGACTGCATTTGACTCAGGTTTAAGCCAAGAACCTGTGTTTTCCGATCTGCCATGCTGCCTTTCATTAATGCAAACTACCTTATAAAATTGTTGATCTTAGAGTTTTTCCCTCTTTTTTGGCTTGGAGATGTTCCTTACAAAATAGAGACCTGAATATAATTATGCATTGAAAAATAGCCTAAAGGATAAATAGTATGAAACTGTGGTATTGTTTTAGATGAGGTTTCTGTGCTGTGTTATTAAAATATTCCTTGAGCTGGTGGCATTCACCAAGAAGAAGGGGGATTGTGTTAGTCACTCTATTTGATGCCATGGTAAATTTTGACATTATAGTAAATTGTAACTCTTACTGGCACTTTTATTCCTTACAAAGTTGGATGGGTAATCTCATTTCATTTAACATTTTTATGAACCCAGTTGTACTTTAGTAAGCTAATGTAATAAAAAAAATACAAAGAGGGCCCTAGAAAGATTAAAGTGTACTTATTTCATTTTAGTATTTTATAGTCTCTTAAAAACACATCAAGACAATTTAATGAAGTATAGTTCCTAATATTATATTAATCTGTTTTGGGTTCCTAGCATATGTGACAGCTGTGTATTTTAAAGAATAGGCAAATGCTGAAGTTAAAGTATGATCAGTTGTAATATGTATTTGAGAAGAAACCTACATACAGGAAAATATTTGAACTTTTATTTCTTGGTAAATTGTTAAAGATGGTAATTGGATTCATATCTATATGGCATATCTCTTGGACAACTTAACATTGAATGTGGGTAGGTTTTATAGTTGTGGGATACAAATGTTTCAGCACCAGGAAGAAGAGTATGTTAAGATCAGCTGTTGAAGGGTGAGGAATCCAAAACTGTGTGTGTGTATTTTCAGAAATTAATAAGAGATCTTATTGTTGATGTATAGAAATAGGAAGTTTATTTTGCAGTTTAGCGTGAAAGTCTTTTTTGGGGACATATATTCATTCGTATGTCGCCAAAAAATCAAGAAACATTGTAGCTCCTATTAATGATAACAAAAGAAGCATTAGGTAGGATCCAGAGTTTAAAATCTAGTTGGGTTTTAAAAACTAGTTGTGTAAAACAACTATTGTGGAATTGCATAGAGGACTGTTGTTCCCTGATGATTCTGTTTCTAGGCAGAAACTAGTTAGGATGAAAGGGAAGCCAAAATAAAAGGGAGAAAACCTGAGAATTGGCTGTCTTAAGTAGAGGGAGGGGAGTTTTCCTTAAATAGTGGTAATCAGTAATGTCAAATGTGTGGATGGATGTCAAGGAAGATGAGGACTTAAAAGTTAATATTTTGAGCTTTGAGACACTGGAAAAATATCTAATTATAATTATACTGTGTTAGCTGTGTCCTGCTCGGGTTGAGTCAGGATAATTAACACTTTTCAGTAACTTGCAGGCTCTTAAAATCCTATAATAATCATATCATCATAAGTCTGTTTATAATCTAAGTTGCTATGAGCATCTGAAGAGCCACGGAATATGAATTGTGGTCAAAGCCTTGTCTTCTCTGTAAGTTGTACAAGCTAGCACCTCAGACTTACACCTTGTTGTGGGTTTGTTGATTTTCTCATACTTACATACATGTTACTTAAGATTGAATTCGCACTTATTTTTAGAGTTGTATTTTCTCCTTTCTAGTCCTAAGGCACACCCATGGTTTCCACTGTTCATTCCCTCCCCTGCCAAAGCTCCAGTTCTGCATCACCAGCCTCATTGTGTTTCCTAAGCTTCAGACTTGCCTTTTGTTGTTCTCCTTGATAAACTCTATAACTTTGTAATCTTGAATCCATAGATTCAGAATTAAACTCAACGCTCTGCAATTTAATTCTTACCTCGTTTTCCTGTTTATATTAATGATCTTAACATTTTCTTAGTCATCTACACTTAAAGGTCACCTTTGATTCGTCACTCTCCCCCTTTCTCAGAAATTTTTTGTCATTTTATTGCATTATGGTTCAGGAATCAGGTTCTCCTGCTGCTTTTTCATTTTGCCAGCAACAAAATACTTAATCCCTTTGCCTCAACTACCATTAATAAAACATCCCTAATCTCTGGGTTTTGCCATTCATCATGCATACTGCTATCAAATTAGTTGTACTAAAGGCAGTCCTGATCATATTTTCCCTGCCTGACAGAAGCAAACCGAACAAAAAACACTTACTGAATGTTTCTTATGTCAGCCTTTGTGTTGAATGCTTTGTCTCATTTGGTCCTCAGGATAGTTTTATGTTTTAAGACATTACTTTCTCACTCTGTAGATCGACGCTTCATGAGTCTGGAGGGTTGCTAGTAGATAGAAGAGCTGGAATTTGAATTCCAGACATGTCTTCCAAGTCTGTGTTCTTGACCACCAGGCCTCCCTGGAGTTCTCCTGATCAACTCTAGAATGAAATCTTTGTTCCTCAGTGTTGCCTTTAAAAACTCCATTATTTGGCCTCAGTGCTCTTTCTCAAATTTAATTCTCGTTTTATTCAAACTTGTGTTTACATTCTGTCTGGAACAGAAGGAATGTAAACTTTTGGTTTCTTATGCATCTCCACTTGGAATTTTTTCCCTTTCCTATCTCTGCCTTCTGAAGTCCTTCAAATAAAAGCCTAGCTCATACACAATATTTCCCTGGAGCTCCTTCTTTTCTGTTTTCATAGGTAGTAAGGTCTACTCTATTTGTGCAGTTACTTCACCTTTTAATGATAACTTTCTATTCTGAATTTGTTTTTGAGTGCCCTAACAATAATTGAATTATAAAATGCATGAAAGCAGAAACCATTTCTTATTGTTGTATCTCCCAATGATTGCTCAGGAAATATATGTGAATGAATACGAAAATGATCACTAGTCAACTGCTCTTTTTTTTTTTAATTTTTATTTAATTATTTGACAGAGAGAGAGAGATCACAAGTAGGCAGATAGGCAGAGAGAGAGGGGGAAGCAGGCTCCCTGCTGAGCAGAGAGCCCGATGCAGGGCTTGATCATGACCTGAGATCATGACCTGAGCCGAAGGCAGAGGTTTAACCCACTGAGCCACCCAGGCGCCCCTCAACTGCTCTTTTTAATGGAATTTAAGTAGTATCTGATTTTAGTTGCTAGATGACACATACAGTAGTTCACTGAAGTTTTTAATTGTGTGTGTAACAAAGCCAGATTGTCTTGTTGTAGTCTATCAAATGAGTTATTTTCAGATTGATTACTAGGTAACTATGATAAGTTGTTTATTTTAAAAAATGCTGTTTTGTTTTCCTATGTGCACATGTATGTTACTAATTCTTAAAATTAATGATTGATACTTGAATTCTTTTCCATGTTGTTGAATTAAACACATTTTCAAATGAACTGCAGTGTTATCATAATTCTTTGGCCTCAGTTTCTTATATACTTATATGGATATGAAAGGTAGAATAAAACTTTCCCTATACTGCAGTGTCATTTTCTGCCTTTTGGTGATGTAAAGAATTTCCAACTATATTATTAGCTGAAATGCCTTCACAAAAATTACACATAACTTTTTGCTTCCTAAAGAGTTCATGTGAAATTTCAGACATAAATGAATCCATCAAGGTTAATGGTTACCATGCAGAGTTTACAATTTCATATATGTCTTATATTCTTGCATCCTATATTGTGTTACAGTTTAGCAACTTTTAATAACTAATTATTGCTCTATTAAATAAAAATAATAACTCTTACTGTTAGTAATAAGGTAGGATATCTTGGTGATGGTGTTGGGGCAGACATTTGGGGTTTCTTTTGGAATGCTGAAATACTTGATTATAAATGAGTGAGGTTGCTTCTTAAAGTAATTTGTCAGTTTACCTGCTCTCTACTTTGCAGTATTAACAGCATTCACAAATACTTTGAAGATAAAAGTTTGAAGCAAGTTTAAAATAATTCATTGATTTTAAAATTAGGTAATATAATTACATGGTCCAAATATTAAACATACAAAAAGTTTTATAAACTGGAAATGTCTCCTCCTCAGAGTCCTACTTTCCCCACTGGGAGGTAGCCATTCATCTTTGAAATGATATAAAAGAAACTATTACTTTATTGTATGCAAGTATCTGTGAATAAATACTTTTTCTTTCTACTTCCATAAAGATGAGGTACACTGCAGAGTTTTTCACTTGATTTATCACTAATATTCCATGTTAGTAGGTGAAAAACTTCATTCTTTAAAAGAATTTTTTTCACATCCTCAAAGTATTTGTTATATATAGCTTACATATATAGATTGTGTATATACTAATTTAACTGTATTTTCTATTGGTGGGCATTTAGATGGTTTTCAGTTTTTTACTGTTGTATCTATTGAAGCAACACTTTGAAGGAAGAGAAATAAAAAGTAGCAGCTCTGTAAGCCTGATGATTCACAGACCTGTACCCCTTGGGCAAAGAATAAAAATAAAATTTAAAAAAAAAAGTAGTAGCTCTTTCCTTGTGGGGAAAATAAAGCTTGAAAGCTGAAATGGATGTTTCATGGTGGGGAATAAAATGGGTATCTTTTCTGGCCTGGATGATTAATAGCTTAAGTGAATGGGGAGAAGGCAGAAATGGAGACTCATGCAAAAATGCTTGCTAGAATTCGTAGTTGACTGTTGAATTGGAAGACCAGGGTGGCTCCTGTGGCCAGCTGTCTGCTCTGGACAAAGGTCAGCCCTGGATGTGTTTAGAAGTTTAGTGCTGAGAAGTAATCCTTTATATTTGGAAACTGGTCTCTGGAACTGTGGCCTCTAACAGTATATTTAATAAAACTGTTCAGGGGAATGAACTAAATTCCCTTTATCATCTAGAAGGAAATATCATGGCCTACAATGCAATATATTTTATGTGGTTATTAATTTTTTTATTATATTATTATTGTATGTTCAAAGATAAGATTTGAATTACTAAAATGCATGAAATTAAAAGAAAATTTCCTACTTCAACAAGTCTCCCCCTCCACATCTGTTCCTTATAGGTTGCTTGGGTAATTGTTTTTTAGTGGTGTAGTGTGAATCCTTTCAGATTTTTACATATAAACAGAAACAACATATTCATGCCTTTTAAGAATGTCATTGGGAATCCTATTGAAGTGGTGGGAATGATGGAAGTCAGAATTGAATGGAATAACAAGTGAATAAGGTGATGATGGGATACAAGGTAAATAGTAAATGCCCTTTGATTTTCTCAGACCAAGGGTGCTATAAATACAGCGTATTGTGTGAAGTGTAGCAGCTACTGAGGTTCTGTAACTGCTCTATCAGGTTACTCCTGACAAGATTGTGCAACCTGTGCCTTTTTTTTTTCTTAAGTAGTACCATATGTCTTGCTGAATAGTCAAGTGTTTTTTTTTGTTATTTTCCAGTCATTCTGTCCTAAATATGTGATTAGAGTATTTTTCTGATTGGCATTAAAAAATTAGTTTTTAGATGTTTGTTAGATATGTCATTTCCTTTTATGGTGGTACTGTATATACTTCAGATGGTACTTTGCATAGTTTAGATTTTTTTTGAACAGTGGTTCTTTACACCAGTGATTCTGTACACCTGTGATTCTCTTTTGGTCCCTTGACATGCATGTTACTAGTCACTGTAGACATAAAAAGTAAAAGGTTATTTGTTTTTGCTTTTTTTCCTTTATACAATAACAGTAGGAATTCACTATAGAAAAACTACAAAATAGGGATAAAAAAGCAGAGGATTGTCAGGAATGTTACCACCCAGGGATGGTATATCCTATAGTTAATTCTGAGAGACTTTTGTGTCTTGCTTCCCTCTATATCCATTAGTGCCCTCTGTTGTGTAGAGCATTATTAAAATCAAGTCCTGTTCCTAAATGTCTTAATATGGCTAGTGTGTCTTTCCATTCATTTTTAGTGACATACTGAAAACATTTATCTGCAGGGCAGTCTATTTTTAATAGGTGCTGCTCCATCTTGAGGCCAATCTAGAACCATACTACATTAAACTTTGACAATTTTGAATCTGCTACAAATCTTGGCAAGTACCAACAGCTAAGAAAAGGTGTGGACTATCATGTACAGGGTCTTGCTTATGCTGAACTGAATTTTTGTAAGCACACAGAATGAATCCACATAATTACTTTCCACATTTCTAAAAATAAGGTCAAGACTTAAACAGTACTGAGCCCTAAGTGGTTTTTAAGCTTCAAGTTTAATTTAGGCACAATTTTCCCAGTGGTGTAAAGTATTAGAAATACTGCATGTTTTTTGTAGTACTGTATTCAAGGATTATATATTTTCTAAGGGAGAAATGATTACATGGCTTAATAATAACCAGACCAAAAGGCTGATGGTTTTATTTGTTACAGTGTTTCCAGTTGGTATTTCAAATTGAATTTCAGGGTCCTTGTAAGGTTCTTTTACAGTTAGTCTGTGGTGTAGTTATTATTGATTCAGTTAGAGGACTTCGTGCTGTTTTTAGAATGTGACCACACATTATATGTAAGAGAAAATGAATTCCAAGTTTTGTCAAGGGATGAGAGCATATCTCTCTGCACTGATGATCCTTATGATCTCTTATTTCCTTTCTTATGTCTGGGGGGAAAATAGGACAGGTGAGGATGGACTTGGGTTGCCCATTACATGTTTAAGTTGGATTTGTTTGATTCCCTACTTTGCTGGAGATAGAGGACAAATAAAATTTGGGTAGTATAGTAGACAAGTAATGCCTCTTCCCCTGCAGAGATGTTCATGTTTTAATACCGGGAATCTGTGAATGTGTTACCTAATAGGACAAAGGGGAATGATTAAGGTTGCTGATCCCCTGACTTTAAGTTAGGAAGACTATTCTGGATTTTCCTGGTAGGCCTAGCGTAATCACAGGGTTCCTTAAAAGTGGAAGGAAGAGACAGAGTGAGGAGGACTCAGCCTGATGTTGCTGGCTTTTCAAGATGGAGGAAAGGATCATGAGTCAAAGAAGTAGATGGACAGTAGACAGTTGAAAATGCAAGAGAACAAACCCTGGAAAAGCCTCCAGGAAGGAATGCAGCTCTGCTGACACCTTCATCTCGGGCCAGTGAGACCTGTGTCAGCCCTCTGACCTCTAGAACTGTAATATAGTAAACTAGTAAATTTAGAAAACTCAGGCCAGTGAGACCTGTGTCAGCCTTCTGACCTCTAGAAGTTGTAATGTAGTAAACTGTAATATAGTAATATAGTAAAAAAATATAGTAATATAGTAAACTTGTTGATTTAAGCTATTAGTGTTTGTGGTGATTTATGGCAATGATAGAAAACTAATATAGGTAAGTATGTTGAGACTATTTGATCCTTTAGGGAAATGATTGCTAAGCAATCTCTTTCCCCCCACAAAATAACTATCATGACATTTCTAAAACTGATAAAACTAGTGCTACTGGGTTTAAATCATAGTGGCCTTGAACTTCTACCAGGTAGGATTTCTTCTCATTTTTGCAGTTTCCTGGCGGCATCTCTGAATTTTTGGAGCTGCTTCCTTTCTTTAATGACAAAAGCGTTATATTGGGCATGTGAATCAGAATGATATACAGGATGCTATTGAAGTTGGGAGACCCACAGGTATGAAGACTAAATTGAAGTTAGTTACAGTACTCTAGCTAACATTGATAAGGATAGTAACAGAGAATGGTTTTCACTAAAGAGGAATATGAGTAATTGAATATGGTAGCTAGTTTGAGAGTTGGGGTTTATAGAAGGTTTTGGGTTTGGACATAATTTGAAGTGAGGGCAGGAACCCCTTCCTCTGTGAAATTAATCCAGAAACTTATTAAATACACTGGGAAATCTGTGCTAAAGAGGAGGATGATTTTGAATCATCAGAGCAGGGGAAAGGAGAAATACATACCTGCCCTAAAATCCCTGAGGCAGTTATGTTGGAGAAAGGCAGGGACAAAATTAACAGCCGTGACATTGCTTTTCTGGCAGATTAGTAGCTGGGATCCTTGTCAGTTTGCTACGTGAGTCTTTCCAGTTGGGAGGCAAGAGTCTTGTACTTGAGCTTGTATGTATGCTTTGTTCTTAGTAGGAAAGTGCATTTGCTGTGCATTTCCTATGCAGTCCCTGTAAATATACGTAAATGAATTTCTACCCTAGGCTCACCAGCTGTAGTAAAACATGTTTGGAGAAATTACAGTAAGGTAGTGGGATAAGAGAAGTTACTACAAATTACTATTTTTGAAAGTATTTTTGTTTCTCCAAAACAGGTATGCCTTCCAACCCATCATACCTTAAAGTAAAACAAATACCATATAGAAACATAAGGCTGTTGGGGCAGCTGGGTGACTCAGTCCCTGAAGCATCTACCTTCAGCTTGGGTTGTGATCCCAGGGTGCCGGGATTGAGCCATGCATCTGGCTCCCTGCTCAGCAGTGAGCCTGCTTCTCCTTCTCTGGCTCCCCCTGCTTGTGCATGTCTTGTACTCTCTTTCTGTTAAATAAATAAAATCTTAAAAAATAAGGAAACATAAGGCTGTCTTTCTGACAATTACCTCTCTTCTTTGGGATCTGGTATATTGCATTTGTAGTATAGTAGCAAAGTAAGTATGGCTTACTTAGCGTCATTTACTATTGAGTCCTTCCAAAATTGTTTTCTGCTAAATGAGTGATACAATAAATTTGTTGAATTTTTTAGTGTCTGCTTATATCTTTAGTTTTCCTTCTATGTTATTCCAATTCTGGGACTGCTGCTTTCCAATCAATCAGTAAAAATATAAATAAAAAAATATAATATAAATATATAAATATAGATTTAGATTTAGATTTTATTTATTTGTCAGAGAGAGTGAGCACAAGCCAGGAGAGCTTCAGGCAGAACAGGCGGAGCAGGCAGAGGGAGAAGCAGGCTCCTCGCTGAGCAAGGAGCCTGATGCTGGACTTGATCCCAGGACGCTGGGATCGTGACCTGAGCTGAAGGCAGACACTTAACCAGCTGAGCCACCCAGGTGTCCCCCAAGAAATATTTTGTGATGCTCTTTTCTTTTATTTTGAAATGCCACTAAGAAGAAAAAGTAACCTTTACTGTTACTTATCCCTGGCATTTGTTTCAAGAATTTGGCTTTTCTGTTAAACTGTTCCTTTGTGGGTTTCTATTTTTAGTTTCCTACCATGCATACATGAAATTTAATGAATTTTTCAGTGGCTTTATTTTGTCCTTTTCCAGGTGTGCTAATAATCACTGAAGTCTATAGAGGGGAAACAGGCACCAGAAAGATCATGTGCTTCTCTTTACAAGCTCATGTTTAAGCTGACTCCCAGTAGATGAGGCCACTAAGTCATCCTGCTGTCTAAAAGTTTGACAGTGATGGATTTCCTGAACAGGAATTTAAGATGGCAGAATGGACAGCTGCTGACCTCTGTATTCTTAGTCACTTGGCTATCTAATGTTCCTCTGTGATCAGGATGGACCACTCTCTTAGCACAGAAAAGCTGGTGACAACATTTTGCCATGAAACTAAGATAAAAGACACTCAGATACTTAGCAGTTATAAAACAAAACAAAACAAAACAAAACAAAAACACAAGTATTTTCAGACATAGCAGTTTAAATCAAATCCAAGGGATTGTGGATGTTTTGGTTGGCAGCATATCAGGCTCTATTGTATTCACAGTTCATTTTTTTGCCCGTCTACTTGTTCTTCATTCCCTTACTGACCTGAGTGTCATCTTAATGGTTTTCAGCATTGTATCAGTCTAATTCAAACAGGAAGGAGAAACCACACAGGGCAATATGAACCAGGAAAGTTTAATGTAAAGAAATATTAACAATAGCAGGATTGGCTAGTAAGTAAACAGTACTAAAGAATATGGGAATAGGGCGCCTGGGTGGCTCAGTCTGTTAAGCATCCCAGTCTTGCTTTCAGCTCAGGTCATGATCTCAGGATTGTGAGATCAAGCTCTGAGTTGGGTTCTGCACTCAGCGTGGAGTCTCCTTGAGATTCTCTCTCTCCTTCTGCCTCTCCCCCATGCACTCCCTCTTCAAAATAAAATCTTTTTTAAAAGATAAAGATATGGAAAGAGATATAAGGATTAGCCTCTACCCATAAGGACCAAGATTAAGCACCTAAGGTAGAGCCCCACCCAGTGTTGAGGTTGGGACCTTGTTGAGAGGATGTGTGGCTCACTGGATGGCAAGAAGTTGCTGTGGTGCCTCCTTAATGGAATTGCCAGAAATCTGCTTTCTGGTATCAGGGAAAGATCTTCACAGAGAGGTATTTTACTAAAGGTTGTCTTCTGTAAACCGTCCAAGGGAGAGCAGTGGGGGAAGCTGCTGGCTATTGTGCACTGTGGGAGTGTGTTGGTGGAGAGGGCTTAAGGACTGCAAGAGCCTGCCAAGCAGTGCACCAGACCCAGAAGCAAAGCCCTTTTCTCATGCAGTGTCTCTCTGGCACCATATGCTTGTGTTGTGGCTGAACATTACCCATCAGTAGGAATTGATATAGGAAATAGAATTTTTTTCAATTTTTTAATTGAATAAATTTGACATATGGCACAGTATAAATTAATATGTACAATGTGTTACTTTGTTACATTCATATCTTGTAATGCCTTTGCAGCAATATTTATCATATAACATAATTATAGTACAATATTGTCTGTATTTATTATATTGTGGATTAGACCTCTATGACTTACTGCTTGTTGCAAGCTTGTACTCTTAAACACCATCAGTCTTATCACCCCACTCCTCATCCCCTGGTAACCATCATTTACTCTCTGGAAGTAGAATATTTTTGATTTGTATTTAATTTCTCTTTGACAGAATCAGGGCAATGATTCTGCTCTTAAACCTATCTCTATCACTTTTGCTCCCTTTACCATTCTAAACCTTTCTCCCAGCTAAAATGATGTAGACTCTTTTTGACTTAACGGCCAGTTGCTATTTTTATGTTTTGTTCCCAATCAGCCGTTCTTGACTATTTCTTGCTGGTCTCCTGTATTCTCTTAAGTACCAAAATGGAGTCCTAGTCCCTGACTAAATACTTGAGCACTGCTTCTTTCTTTTTACTACACTCGAAAATTAGCAGCTCTGTCTACACTTTTACTAAGGACTCTACATTTCTTCCCTGTCTTATTTTAACAATATGAGGGTTTTGTTGTTTTAAAAACAGTAGACAAGCACGTTATCTTAGAAAAGGTGCCACTTTTTGAGCTTTTATTTTATGATGCATTGGAAAGAAACTCAACCAAAACTCTGGAGCCTTGAATTCTGTTAGTATGACCTTGAACAAGTAGTTTGCCCCATGTGTGACAGGGTGAACTGGATAATTTTAGAGGCTTTTTTCTTTACAGTTTATTATTTTTCTTGACTTTTTCACACATATCAAAGTGGTGTATTTTTGGGGGGCGTTATATGCACAGAAAATTATATGGATTATGCCTTTGGTCTCATGGATTGCAAACTTTTAAAATTTAAAGTTCTAGGATGAGATTTCAAATGTCATCGATATATAAGTATCCTCCACTTTCTGAAAGGTTGCATTGGGCCACTTGGCTTTTATGGAAGACCTGCATTAGTACCTGTTTTCATTAACTGAAGGAAATCTGTAAAGGATTTTCCCTTTTAGGAAAAGAGCCATTACCATACTAATGTAGGTCTGTCTTTTTTTTTTTTTTTAAGGTTTTATTTATTTATGACAGAGAGAGAGATAGTGAGAGAGGGAACACAAGCACAAGGGAGCTAGAGTGGGAGAAGCAGGCTCCCGCCTAGCAGGGAGCCCAGTATGGGGCTCTATCCTGGGGCATCAGGATCATGACCTGAACTGATGGCAGATACCCAATGACTGAGCCACACAGGTGCCCCTAATGTAGGTCTGTCTTAAAGCAAAGTGGCATCTGAACGCAGAGGGAATATCTTTTGCTTCATGCCAATTTGGCTTAGGAAAGTTTTCATAGGAGCACTCTACTTTTGGATAGCCTGGGACTTCTCTAATTTGTTTCTGACTCATTTTATTCTGTTCATTTTATTGCGACTGTCACAGTAGTTCAACTGTAAAGAATTAAGATTCCAGAAAAGCTCTTGTTACCTATGCTAGTTAGGTCTGTACCTCACAGGAATGATTTAGAAAATGTTGCTTTCAGGTTGACTTTGTGAACACATTTTTTTTTTTTTTTAAGATTTTATTTATTTATTTGACAGGTCACAAGTAGGCAGAGAGGCAGGCAGAGAGAGAGGAGGAAGCAGACTCCTTGCTGAGCAGAGAGTCCGATGCGGGGCTCAATCCCAGGACCCTGAGATCATGACCTGAGCCGAAGGCAGAGGCTTTAACCAACTGAGCCACCCAGGTGCCCCTGAACACATTTTTAAGATCTCTTGGACATTTTACCAACCTTTGTGTAACTCTTTATACTTATAGTATTTGCAGAAGTGATGCTGATAGGGGTCAGCAGATTATGGCCCATGAGCCAAACCTGGCTCACTGCTTGTTTTTGAATAGTCTGCAAGCTAAGAGTGGTGTTTACATTTTTAAATGGTTGGAAAAAATTTTTAAAGAGTAGTATGTGAAAATTATATATAATTGAAGTTTCAGTGTTCATGAATAAATAAAAAATT
The DNA here is from genome assembly GCA_002007465.1 of Ailurus styani. Classification (NCBI taxonomy): domain Eukaryota; kingdom Metazoa; phylum Chordata; class Mammalia; order Carnivora; family Ailuridae; genus Ailurus; species Ailurus styani. The sequence goes on along the minus strand of LNAC01000663.1, from coordinate 255,999 downwards.
TGGAACACAGCCATACTTTCTTTCATTTACATGTTGTTTGTGGCTGCTTTTGCTCTTTTTTTTTTATGATTTTATTTATTTATTTGACAGAGAGAGAGAGATTACAAGTAGGCAGAGAGAGGGAGAGGAGGAAGCAGGCTCCCTGCTGAGCAGAGAGCCTGATGCGGGCCTTGATCCCAGGACGCTGAGATCATGACCTGAGCCGAAAGCAGAGGCTTTAACCCACTGAGCCACCCAGGCGCCCTGCTTTTGCTCTTACAGGCACAGAATTCAGCAGTTGTTAACCGAAACTAAGGCCTGCAAACTCTAATGTATTTACTCTGTGGTCTTTTATGGAAAATCTTTGCTGTAGCACCAGTGACCCTGAAGATTAAATGTAGTGGTAGAAAAAGAATAGGCAAGCTACTTGTAAGATGTGATTGTGGAATAAAATTATGATACGAGGTTAGGCAGTGGGTGGATAGGTCCTTGGAGTTGAAGGCGTTGTGATGGTTGTTACCTTTGGGGCTTGAATAGTTGTCAGAGATGCCCAGGATGCTTGTGAGGTCTGGGAGCCAAGAACACTGCAGGAGAGATGCCAGAGTCCCTGCTACTGATGAAAGGGTGGGTACCTAAGTGTCTTCAGAATGGAGAATGGAGAGATTACTATTAATAGCTAGGAAAATGTAGTAAATAAAAATGCAAACGTGTTTTCCTACACACCTTTTCAAGAAGAGTTTGAGTTTTTTTTGAAACATTGTCTATCTTTTTGGCATTCATAAATAAGAAAAAGTATATATATGTGTTTTCTGTAGCTTTGTATTTTGTGTGTGTGTGTGTGTGTGTGTGTGTGTGTGTGTGTAAACATACAGTTTTCCAAATCAAGTAATGAGTCCATACTAATTGCAATTCTATCCAGCATCACAAGATATGTACCCAAGGTCTTTCCCCATTTTTCCGTGGTTTGGTTTCCCTCAGAAACACTGTATAGCTGTTGAGATCTCAATGAAAATTGGCAACTAAAATCCAAAGTATTTTTTTTAAAGATTTTATTTATTTATTTGACAGAGATCACAAGTAGGCAGAGAGGCAGGCACGGGGGGGGGGGGCGGGAAGCGGGCCCCCTGCTGAGCAGAGAGCCTGATGCCGACCTCGATCCCAGGACTCTGAGATCATGACCTAAGCCGAAGGCAGAGGCTTAACCCACTGAGCCACCCAGGTGCCCCAAAATCCAAAGTATTTTATATATATTATGTATTATTACTAGATACAGATTTGTAAACATTGAACAAATGTTTCTTGAAATGGGAACGTGTTCTTTTGTGAGAGGGTGAAGTAGGCCTGTTAATGGAAACAGTAACACCTATTGAGTACTTGGTAGGTGATAAGGGTCTATAGGCAGTTTACATACATTATCTCAGATACTTCTCATGTGAATCCTGTGAGGTGTAATTACTGTTATTAATATTAATATAGCTAGAATTTATAGAATTCTAGAAACTTATAGAATTCTAGAAATTTATAGAACTCTAGAAATTATAGAATTCTAGATTAGAACCCACACTGTATTATATGATCTTTTAAGTGTAATTTTTACATACATTGAAAAACATTCTATTAGAATATAACTCAGTAATGAATCTGTAAGTTGATACGAAATCATTATAATTTGATATACTAGTATTCAGTCTATAAATAATCTTTCTAAGATTAGCAAATGAGTAAAGTAAAATTGTCATATTCCTATTGATACAAATCCTGTTGAATTTAGACCAGAATTTTACATTGCTTTATATTGTAACTCACCACTATAACCTGTGTGGATTTAGGCTAGATATATTTAATACATTGTTATATAATTATTGTCTAGAAATTGATAATAATTCATAAACTTTTCTGTGAAGAAAATTAATAGCTTCAAGTAAAAAAAAATAATTTAGCTCTCTGACTTTTATTATGTTTTCTATAATAGTTTAAATTGGGCTTTTTTTTTCTTTTCCTTACAATTTCCCAACAAGCTGTCATCGAGTCAGGTTTTAGTAATATTGCTTACTATCAGTGATTAAATATTGAAATTAATAAAAAATTCTTTTTAAAAGAAGGATTCTGCTCAGTTTTAAGAAATCTAAAAGGAGTAAATAGGTCTTTTTGGCCTTATATGTCCGAATCTTTGACAAGATTTTCTCTTATCTAGATTATTTTAAAATGATTTATAAAACTTGGGTTTCTTTCTTTTTTTTATTTTTAGTTGGAAATTGAGAAACCATTTTACTACACCCATCCACTTTATACTTTTGGTTTGCCTACTCATCTTACAGACCTTTTTAACCGCCATGAAAGGTAACACTGCTACGTGACCATAAAACTTGGGTTTCTTTCTAACTTGTGTGATCTTGACAGGGCAGCTGCTGGGGCTCAGTTCTTTATCCGTGAAATGAAGTGAGCTCTTCTGCTATTCTTATCTCCTAAGAAACCTCTTTAATTTGAGTGTAGCTTCTGGAGTATGGTCTTTGAATCCTCCATGCTTATCATAGTTCCTGAAGCAAAAGTAAGTGATCAGTTTTTGTTAATTGAATGAGGAAATCATCAAATGGAAGTCTTTTTGTGCAAAACTTAGAATATCCAAATGTAAGGCAATCTAATTGCGTTGAGTAACTTTTTGTTGAGAGAGCATTTCGTATTTTATGTGTACTGTTAATAAACATAATTATACTCGGTTATGAGGACACAGTTTGACCATCAATCTAATTAATAAATAATTCCTTACATTATTAAAAACCTTCAGTTCTGTGAATTTATTGCAGTCAATTCGAAAGTAATTTTTAGACTTTTTTCAAAATACACACCATTTAAGAGACTTAATTTCCATGAACAAGGACTGTCTACTGAGCTGAACTGAAGCCATTTTTTGACTTTCTATCCTCAGTGTACCTGGGTCTTACTCAACCTGCCGGACCAGTAGTGAAGAACTTTTTAAATGAAGCCTAGAGGGAGGTATTAAGCTATAGTTTAACAAGCTTTCACAGCATTTTGGTTGTTTATTTTGCATGGTGTTCTCCAAATGAGTTTTATTGATACAAAGAACTATTGATGACAGGTTAATCATTTGAAGTTAAGGTGTGCTTCCTAGCAATTACTTTAGAGCCTATAGAATTATGGTCATGATCTTATGATTATGGTTTTATTTTAAAGATTTTATTTATTGAGAGAGAGAGCACAAGAGAGCATGAGCAGTGGGAAGGGGAAGAGGGGGAAGCAGACTCCCCCCTGAGCAGGGAGCCCGCCATGGGACTCAGTCCCATGACCCTGGGATTATGACCTGAGCTGAAGGCAGATGCTTAACTGAGCAGCCACCCAGGCATCCCTGATGACAATTTATTTTAAAGAACAACTTAAACTTTCTCTGGGTCATTAGTAAAAATAAGGATAGAGTTATTTGTCCCAATAAATGAGATGAGGTATTAGTATCAAATGTGGTATGTGTATATTTGTCAAAAGGTCTTAGACCTACATTTCTAGTTGCTGTGTTTTCTTATTTCTGATAATGTGAAAATTAGTGGTAGTGCATGCCATTAGATCTGTGAATGAGACTGAGGTATCTTTGTAGTATATGGGAAATCTAGAACAAACAATTTGTTCTTTCTCAGTCGGTTTTCTTCATTTGCATGGTGCAGGTAATATCATCTGTCCTGTAAATACCTTGGGGTAGTTAATGAAATTATACGAGTTGCTATTGAAGCACTGAAAAATTAAGAGTGATATATACCTAGGCATTTTATTTTATATAGCTTTCACTGGCTGTTCATAGATAAAATGATCATCATGGACTTTGGAAAGATGCCATTTTATAAGGCCAAAAAACTTTATAGTTAACTTATTTACATTCTTTATCTTTGTATAGCAGATGCACTTAGACATTTTTAAAGTTTTTGTGGGTGCCATTGAGAAGATTTGATTTAGTGACAGTATCTTCCAGGTGAAAAAACCAAAGCCGGAAAAGATAACTGCTCAAAATCATATAGTATGACAAGGCCAGTCTTTGTATTCCACAGTATGATAATATGTAGAAGGAATATCTTTTTTTTTTATTATTATTTGCCCCAGGGGTACAGGTCTGTGAATCATCAGGCTTACACCTTTCACAGCATTCACCATAATACAAACCCTCCCCGATGTCCATAACCCATCCACCCTATTCCTACCCTCCCACCTCCCAGTAACCCTCAGTTTGTTTTGTGAGATTAAGAGTCTCTTATGGTTTGTCTCCCTCCTGATCCCATCTTGTTTCATTTTTTCCCTCCCCAACCCTCATGACCCCCCGCCCTGACCTTCAAATTCCTCATATCAGAGAGATCATATGATAATTGTCTTAGAAAGAATATCTATGAAAAAAAAAAAAGAATATCTATGATGTGAGCTCATGTTTTGGTTTGTGATGTACTAGTGGAAGGGAATGGACACAGACCATCTGAACTCCCGAATTTTGAAATTTTGCTTTGGAATATTGCTTTATTTTTTATTTGAATATCATTCTTTGTGAACTCAAAATTTTTCAAATAAAATAAGCCCAATTTTAAAAACTTTACCCAAGAGGAGCCAAAAATGTGTATGTTTTTTCTCTCATGCTTCCTTTTTGATCTCATTACTTCCTAAGAACATTGCCACTTAATGGATTAAAACCAGAAAGCTCAGTTGTCATTTCAGTGTTCTGCTTCAGGCTTTTCCTGAGTTACAGGAGGTAAACAACTCTTCTTTTTGAAAAATTTTCTAGGCTGTAGCTTCTACAAGGAATTTTTTTTTTAAGTGTGAAGGATGGTTACTAGAGTACTTCTTATATTTCTTGAAAAAGTGAAGATGTTAAGCAATAATCCTAATATCTGAGGCAGTTACTCTTTGATGATTTTCTTAACTCAAAGATGGAACTTTGCATATTGAGGGTATTTATAGTATGTGCGTGGGATTGTGTTTAGGAATATGGACACATGCTTAATTGTGTAGTGATACAGGTTTGAAGAGGTCATATATTCAGATGTTTAAGTTAAAGGAGTGGAGGAGACATTGGAGATACATGAAATCCTTTACCTTTCAAAATGATAAAATTTCAGGTTAAGTTGCCTCATCTTGTCCTTTAAAAATGTTTTATATTCCTCTATCCCTTTATATCCTATACCTGAACTCCCATAGAGCTATCTCCTACTGTGTCTCCATCTTGTTTGAGTTTATGCTGATTTTCACTGCCCCAGGCAAGGAGAATAGGAATATTAAAAGAATAGGGGGAAGGTGGAGAGAAGGAAAAGGCATAGGAAGCAAGAGTAGAATAGAATTGAGAATATGACTGAAAAGTCTGCAGCTGTGAATACAGGCATCTTAAAACTTGCCAAATATTAAAATATGCAACCTACTTGCTTCCAACAAAACTTTCTTCTGTTACTTGAAACAATTTGTAGTAGTGAATTGAAGGGCTAGGGAGCACATAATTTTTAATTATCTTGAGACAGTAGTTTATCTGCTGTCTGAGCAGATGAAGATTCTAGAGTTCAAGGGATTATAAAGGAAAAATGTACTTTCACTTTGCTCTAGCTGTTAGATATGTTAAAATTTGAAAGGATGTCCTGAAGTAGAAAGCTAGAAGTTACTCTTACAGTGTTTTATGTTTAATCATTTGCCAGCACCTTTACAAGTGTGATGAAGATTTTAAATATTTTATCTTCATTTTATTTTATCTTTATTATTATTGAGTTTACAGTTTTGAGAGAAAACGTGTCAAACCAAAGAAAACTACACAAGACAGCTAATTTTTGCTAAGGTATGTGACACATGCTCCATTAGAGAAAATGAGCATAGGTAGAAATTAGCTGGTAAGCTACCAAAGGAGAAGTTCAGTACCTGACTGCTGCCTGAGCCCATGTAAGTGAGTACAGAGGGCAGCTGGTCCTAATTTAGCCCTCTTGGCTGAGTTTGTGGCCCAGAGCATGACAGAAGGCACTGCATTTTGGGTTTTTTTGTTTTGTTTTGTTTTGTTTTTACATTAACATCTCTCAATCAACTTACATGTGAATGGGTATGCTTTTCTTTTTGCTTCTGTATACACTGTTTCTTGTGTTTTTTTTTTTTCCTCTAACTTTAGGATTTACATTTTCATTCTGTAGTTCTGTCTTAAGGAAGTCACTAGGTGATCACTAGATTTCAGAACTGACACTTTTTTGTTTTCCCTGTCTGGTCTTTTGGGTTTACAAATGAATACTTCACATGTGTCTTTTTTGTCCTAGATGCGAAAGAAAGTGAATTAATTATTGGACATATGTATGTTAAAAGCTTTATGTGCTGTGCTCTATTCACTGTTTACACTTTTATGATGTGGTGTATTATTTTTCCCATTTTATAGACAAGGAACCTGAAGATCACAGGTTAATTTGCCTGAGGCTGCAGTCAGTACCTGACATCAGCTGCTTTATTTCCATCATTACATTTTTCTTTTGGAACCGAGAGTACTTGAAAAGAGGAGATGAGAGTTTGAGAAAGAGGGAGAGAGATCTGAGTCTTTCCAGGCAAGGGGACGACAAGTCTGCTTTCGAATTATGGGCCAGAAACCTCTTAGGAAATTGTTCTGCTTCAGGAGGATTTTATGGCTTGCCAAACTGGATTTGAGTTGTGGCTCAGCTACTCATGAGCTCTGAGCTTATCTTGTGGTCTCTCCGAACTTTGGTCTCCTTGTTAGTAAAATGAAGTTAGTATTTTGATAAACAGTTCATAGAGTTTTGGTGAAGAAATAGAGCCCAGTGCCTGTATGTAGTAGAGAAATAGAAAATTGCATATGTATGTTACCACTAGTAATAAGTAGGATAGGGGCCTGGGATGTCACAGGGGAGGAGGTGATTCACAGGATGCTAAGAAGAGCAGATATTTGGTAATTAGATGTTTACCCTGCTATACAGATAGGTCATTCAGATTAAAAAAAAAAAAAAAGTTGTATCTTGGTAATAGTTCTCTTTCTGGGCCAGGCTTCTTACCTAAATTCTTTTAGGTAGTTTAAAGGGAGGTAAAAGTTTTTCTTTAGTCTGCCGGGTCTTGATTGTCTTCAGCTCAAAATGGTCCACATGTCAAAGTAGCACATATTGGGGAGACTTGTTCTGAACCCCTTCATTAGCCTTCCCTTTCCTTTCTTTCTTTTTTCTGTATTTATGTCTCATCATACCTATTTGCCATCAGTGAGAAACTTTTTTCTCTTGTGTAGTTGTCTCCACACTCAAAGCAGCCTTCATATATGACACCCATGACAAGATTTTTGAGGGCATGGGGAGGAAAGATCCTTTGTTCATGCCTTCAGATGGTGTGTTCCTCCTTTGGATCACCAGTTTCCTTTACTCCAAAACTGGGTGAGCTTTGTCCTCACCTTTGCGGAGAAAGGAGTAGCAAGCAGCAGTTGGCTGCTTGCCACTGGTTGCTAGGAGGGAAAGAAAGTGAGTCAGCATTCATTCTATTCTCCAGCTCTGTGACATCTGTCTGCCATCTGTTTGCTTCCTGCCTCCTTTGACTTGTCTTTAACCTTCCATAAAACATCCCTAAGCAGCCCGAAAGACACCCATAATATTGAACTGGGCCTTCAGTAGATCTTCCCCTAAACCAAATACATCAAAGCTACATATCTTATTTTGAAAGACTAGAAACAACTTTTGAAATAACTCACAAATCATTTCAGGTCAGCTTATGTGAATGTATGTACCCCAGACACACGTACTTAGAAAGAAAATGCCAAGGAGCGAAATTCTGTTCTGTGAGTAAATATGACAACTTCCTTCTCAGATAGACATAACTGTGTAAGCTTTTATTTTCTGATGCTCTCTCTTTTGCCTTTCCCTTTTCTTCTTTTCCTTGGATTCCTTATTTTGCTTTTATTGTTTAATGTAAGACTCGAACACTCCTAATTTTTTTTTTTCTTTTCCATGTTAGAGAAAATGGCAGGAGTGGGGCACCAAAAAATGTGACCGAAGTAACAGATGCTGAGGCTATGGACAGACATTCCTGGATAACTAAAACTGAGCTGTACTCAAATACAGGTTTGATGCCAAAATAGCAGAGAAATTAGAGCTCTGGGGAACCTTAGGAATCATAGAATTTAGCCTCTTCATTTCACAGGTGAGGAAATGATGTTCTGGAGAGCTGCCCAGAGCCAAACAGAAAAGTTATCAATGGGACCAAGGCTAGACCTTGGTCTCTTGACTTGTATTTGGCACTTTTCCATGATTGAGGTAGAATTATCTCAGAATTAACAAATGGCAAATGCTTCCATGACTTAATGCTATGGTGGCTTTTTAATAGTGTTTCCTTTACTCATAAAAAATGAAGTATATATCAAGTTAGGGGATTATTAGTGAATTCTAACAATATTTATTACAGATTTTAACTTGTAAACTCCTCACATGTACATTAATTACAATGCAAAATTCATGGTCCAGCAGTCAGGGGACTGATTACATTTTGGTGCCTCCTTGTGGTGGGATATCACACTTTCAGATTTTGGAAGAATTTTTGATGGCGCGAAAATGCTTAAGACATATGAAGCAAAAGTTTGAGATATGTACAGTATAATACTAATAATGTGTTTAAAAGAAAGCGTATAGATGCTTAGAAAGTACATATTAACAGTGGCTCTTTGAATGTTAGGGTTATGAGTAATTTTTATTGATTGGTTTTCAAATTTTCTAGAAATGCACATACTATTATAATTGAATTGGTCATTGTCATGAAAATGTAATTTATAATAGTTCATTTTCCACCCAGTATCAGGAACTATGTGTATGATAAAATGATTTATCTTTGAAGCTCTGTAGTATAATTATTATATTATCTCTTTTTTTTTATTTTTCTACTGTAGCCTATTAAATGTATTTTTATTTCTTAGGAAATTATATTCTCTGTGTCTTTTATCTTCTGGTCTAAAAAAATGCACACACACACATGCACACACACTTATGTATCCCTTTTATTCTCAGCTTTAATTATCAGTTTTGTTCAAATAATGCATGTACACAATTTGGAAAGTCAGGTTATACCCTGAAGACAAAGTATAGCAGTTCCTGTCTTTTCCTGTTTCCACGTGGAGGCTCACACTCCAGAGGGAACTTAACGCAGTCAGCTATTTCATAATAGGGAAGTTACCTCCACATTGCAAACTAAGATGCTGTCTTTAAATTCATTAATTTTAGATAGCATTTACTTTCCTATAATCACAGATGAGATATTAACTTCCATACCCCTCTTTAACCCTTCCCTTTCATCCTATTGTAGTTAAATGACTATTCAAATTGAATCAGCAATTGTGTTTTCACTAGTCTGACTATGTAAACATTGTCTTCCTCAGACCAAATAATGTATAATTATATTCTCTTTCTTTTACAGTTTTGGTTTTTCCTTTGCATCTTATTTTAAAATTAGTCATACAGTATGTTTTTCATTCTCTAAAAAGCCTTTGTTGGCTCCATTGTCTGTGGGAGGAAGTCCAAGCTCCATGTGTGTGTGGCCTGTAAGCTTCATTTTTCATTCCTTTTTATTGCTGTAGCCTCACCAAGCACTGCTTTTATTCCTGAACTTCAGCTCTTCCGTACTATTTGTAGCACCTTAAGTGGGTGGGTGCATTGCCTCTTGTCTCCTTGTCTTTTCTGGTTTTGAACACCTCTCCTCCCTTCTGCCTCTGTGCTTTTCACGTCTTCATATTTAAGAAAATTTTCTCATCCTTTTGTCTCCACCCCCATGTCTGGGCTGGTGTTCCATAACACCCCTGTATAACTCTACACAGCTCTGCCCATCCCATTTTGTAGTTTTTCATGCCAGATCTTCAGAGGTGGTCTGAGGACCCTCAGGTTTCCTAAGATTCTTTCAAGGGCCTGACAAGTCCAGCATTGGGTTTTTCTATAACATCTGAAAACACCCACTAATATTTTGCAAAACAACAGGACTTGTGGGAAAAATAGCCTTGGAACATACCACTGAAAACCTGTGCAACTGTTTAACCAATTTACCAACAAAAACAATAGCAAACTAATAAAATTTTTAGCATAGCTAAATCTACTGGGATTTGCATGTTAGCATTACAGTGAGTCCTTCATAGTCTTAAACCCTAGTGTTCGTCTTCCTCTGAAATTTAGGCTCTGGAAGATAATTTGCTTATGGATATCATTTTATTTGCATATGTATATTTTTATCAAAATTTAGAAGTCGGAATCTGGGTATAGCCTCAATTCATCTGTTGCTTTAATCCAGAGATAGTGTCCTAACATTTTTTTTGTCTGCATTCACAACTCCCCAGACCACTTGAATTGCCTTAGAGGTGGACAGTCTCTATTTTCAGCTTTTTGCTGAAAGTTTTCTTAAGTTGCTAAGGTATCTTTTTAATATGTGTAAGCTTGTACCTTCCTATCACTACAAAACGTGAATATGGAAACCACCACAATTTCTTCATCATCTGCAGGTTGTTACCTTTATGTAACTTATGAAACCTAAATGTATGAACTAATAATTTGTGTAAAAGAAACATGATGCATTGTAGCAGATTGCACATCTTATTCCAGAAAACCTTTCCTGACCACCTCCCTCCTGGATACCTTACACTTTATGTTTAGATGTATTTGTCTTTCCTATCAAAATAGAGAGAGAAGTCCAGGAAATCTGGCGTCAAATTTTTGCGCTGCTCCTTGTTAACAAGGTGATGTGTTTCCCAGCTTCCCGAGTGCTTGGTCTCTGGTCTGTTGCAGCAGATCAGAAGCACAGATTACACTACACTTTCTACAGTGGAAATGTAATTCTCTCTCCCTTGTTAGTATCTGTGGCTGACTCTGTTGCATCTAATAGATCTTAAATTAGATTCAACTCATGGTCTGTAGGATCTCAGGATCCTTCTGAAGTTGGATGTAAAACTTATTATTCATTCTTTTTTTTTTTTTTTTTTTAATTAGAGAAAGGAGCCAGACATATGATCAGATTCTCAAAAGGGTCCAGGCTTTAAAAAAAAAAAAAAAAAAATTACCGGTCTGCAGGATAAAGGTCTTATGGTGCTGGAAGGTACCCAACTACATGTATTCCTTAGAAGTGTCATCTGCTTTCTTGGTTTAATACCACCCATATCCTCAGCCTTTAATTCTCTTAGTCCTTTAATTGCATTACACAATCCTTGCCTTTTTAAGAAAGCTTTCCTGGATCCCTGGATCCACTTTCCCCTGGGCTCCTTTAGCAACAGTCACATGCATTGTAGTACCCTAGTCCTTTACATATTGTTTCTACTTGAAAGTGGGCATAGGAGTGCCTTCTTCATAGGCTTATTCTAGCTTTTAGTGAGATAATATACAGAAAACAGTACAGTGTCCATCAGCAAATGGTAGTAGGTCTTGTTGGTTTGAGTCTTCCTCTTTGCCTTTCTCACCAAGAGTGTGTGCTTTTGTGTGTTAAAGTCAATGTTTGTTTATTTTGCTGTGATAATTTTGGGCAGGTTAGAGTTCAGAAGGACCTGAGAAGGATTATTCTGCAGAATAATTTTTCAAACCAGGAAAATACAGCATTTCCAGGAGAGCCATTAAATGTCTGTATAGTCAGAATTAGGCTTATAAAGTCCTGAGGTAGGTGCCACATTGGAGACTCAACCCAAGCTGCCTCCTAGTCTAAAGTAGCAATTTTTCTTTCATCTTGGGAGGGCATTCACTCTTTGAGTACCAGGTAAAAAAGTTACCTGTGCTTAGAGGCCATGTCAGTAAAAAAACAAAAACAAAAAACCACACCAACTTTAAATGATAGAATTGTGCTTACTTAGCAAGTTGAGGTGCTTGGGCTATAAAAGGATGTCCAAACTAAGACCTGTTGAAGGAAGAGTGGATTGATGTCTCTAATTGCACTACATGCTGTGAAATACCCTTGTTGAGGAGAATGGTGCTGTGAGCCCATGTATTTTTTTCAGTTATTTCTTTTTTTGGGTGTGGGAGGCATTGGAGCCAGCCAGGTTTGTTTAAGTGAGTTTGAATAAATTAAATAGGAGTGTGACATGGGTTCATAATATTTCCTCTACTCAGAAAGTTTAAGGAGATCATTTGAAAATATGAAAGAGGACAGAGGCAGGCAGTGGGGACAGGGACAGGACCTGGTGAGGCAGTTGCCCCCATAGTGCTCAGGCACCTTGGTGCCAGAGGTGTGAAGACCCTGATGAAGCTTGAGGCATCAGTTGCTTTTCTTCTCTAAAGTCAAGAGTTAGAGTACAGCCTTGCCAGAGTTTGGCTGTCATAATTCTTGTTTTTGGCCACAGGTATTTCATCTTTCACTTTACTTCTCCTGATTTATTCAGAAATTGTTATACGAATTCATTTATTAACCGTAGTTGAATAAAGATTAAGTTGTGTTCATTATGATGTATTGAAATTTAGCTTATCAGGTTGCACTTATGTTTTCATTTTAAGATGCTGAATTTAAAAAAATTAAAGATGCTTTATTTGACTTTAAAGAAGTTCATTGTACTTGTATGTGTAACATATGTTCTGGTACTTAGACTATTAAAGTTGTTATTAAAATTTGTGGTCTCCTTATTTATCACCACAGGGTTTATCAATTAAAACAATCTTAATATGTATGTACTTGTGTGTGGGTGTGTACATTTTGAACACGTGGATCTATTTTGTTTTTTATATTTTGTATTCAGTATTTGGGTAATATGTTACTTTGTGTTAACATTTTGAATTTATGTGGTGCATTTAAGATGTTTTAGCATTTAGGTGTTAGTGGATTTTTAAGTTTAGGAGTTTTTAATCAATTGGGTAATTTATGCTTATTGAACTAGACTCACCGTATTCCAAAGGCCACCTGGCTTAATTAATGCTTAAGAGCATGGTTTCTGGAGTCTAAAAGACCTGGGACTATATCCCAGCAGTGTCACTTTCAAGAGCAGCCCTGCTCAGTGTCGCAGCTACCCGCCACATGTATCTGTTAAGCACTTGAAGTGTGGCTAGTGTGCCTGACTGAATTTTAAATCGCATTTAATTTTAATTTTGGTCTGGGTAGCCACACGTAACTAATGGCTATCATATTGGGCCTGACAGTATGAGGTGACTTAACCCTTCTGTGTCCCAGATTTCCCATCTGTACAGATGAGATCAAACTTAAGCTACCTTTTGTGGTTATTAGAAGAATAAATAAAGTAATATATTTAAAGAACTTAAAACTATACCTGAAACAGTATATGTCCTTGAAAAATGATAGTTACAATGACTATTATATATTTAGTAAACTGGAATTACTTTCCTGTGAGCATTAATTTAAACCTGTTTATTTTTATTTTTCCCTTTCAGGATTAATTTATTTTTGGAAATCAAGTGCAATATTAAAGGGAAAACAAACCACACTACATTATTGGAAGCCATTTCTGCTAATTTTATTACATTTTAAAATTTATGATTTGATTTGAATACTGTCATGGGAGGAGCTGTGAGTGCTGGGGAAGATAATGATGACTTAATTGATAACTTAAAAGAAGCTCAGTATATCCGCACTGAAAGAGTGGAGCAAGCCTTCAGAGCGATTGATCGCGGAGATTACTATTTGGAAGGCTACCGAGACAATGCTTACAAAGACTTAGCCTGGAAGCATGGGAACATACACTTGTCAGCACCTTGCATTTATTCTGAAGTTATGGAAGCATTGAAACTTCAACCAGGATTGTCTTTTCTTAACCTGGGAAGTGGAACCGGATATTTAAGTACAATGGTGGGCTTAATTTTAGGTAATTTTATTTTTGTAAAATTTTATTTTAAAAAATAAGCTGAGTTTGCATTACTGTTTATGATTTATAGGGTTTGTAAATTTGTATATCTTTGAATGTATGTACTCAAGTAGTTTTCTTCCTTAAGTGTAGAAACATAAGGAAGTAGTAATCTTTTCTTATTCTCTGCTCTGATGCTGAAAGTTAGCTTGTGCATTTAATCCTAGACTTAAGAAACCCTTGGAACTGTTTTTTCAGTCATTGTCTGTACTTAAAATTGAACAGCTGGTAGGCAGGAAAGTCAGGGCTATCATGAAATCTATTTCAGATAAAGGATTGTGACTGACTGCTGGCATAGAGAGTTCAGTAGTCATCAACGTCCCAATTTCAAGGGGATGGTGCCAGGTTTTTGATAGCGACACAGGAGTTTGTGGATATAGAGTATATGGCACTGATGAGGCAAAACAAGGGATTGGGAGAAAAACAGAAGTGAAGTATAGGTCAGTAAGCTTTTAGCATACTTACTGTCTGTTCTTCCAGGCATTATTCCTGGTGTAGATATACAGCAGTGAACAAAAGGGACAACTATCTATCTCTGCCTTTGAGAAGCTTACTGGGTGCTTACTATGAGGGCAAGGCATTGTTTAAAGCACTTTACATAGGGTAACTGACTTACTGTCCCTAATAATCCTGTGGTGTACATACTATTAGCATTCCTGTGTATATAGGTGAGTAAACTGAGGGTCAGAGAGGTTAACTAACTTGCCTCAAGTCACATAGCTAGGAAGCGACACCTGCAAAATAGAGAGTGTGGGTTGAAAAGGCATGGATGTAGGAAAATATGCGCTAAGACCTTAGGATGTTGGTGGAGGATGAACAACCATTATTTTTACTAAGCCACTTGGTATTTACCGAGTGCTACTTAGTGACAAGCCTTAAGGTAGAACATCAAGGCTGGTAACATAGACTCTTGTCTTTGAGTTCACAGACTGGCGGGAGGGGAGAGACGTGAGAAAATCAGCGGTTTTCATCCAGTATGGTATGTGCCATAGTTGAGGCATATGCCTGAGTTCTAGGGATGAGAATGTGATTTAAAATTCACTGTGCAGTGATGGAGAATCATGGAAGGATTTTGAATAGAGAAATGAGTATACTCTAATAGGGTGACTCTCTATCCTAGGGTGCTGGGTCCCAGTTTATCCCTCTTGTTCTAGCATCAGTATTTATAATGTTCTTTTCTTTCCCAAAGTTTCCCAGTTTTGACAATAAGTTATATAGTCACATTAAATGACTTATAAACCATTTTCAGGCCTGAAATTCCTTTTCTTACACACTGACTAACCCCATTTAATGTTCTTTCCTAGTCATGGAACCTGCAGTCTATTTCATAAAAATAACTGAGTCAGTTCCTAATACATAATACATTCTAATACATAAAACAGTCTATTTGATCTCACTACTAAGTTTCTGATTCACAATGATATGCTCAAAAGGAGTGAAGTATTAATTTTTACCAAGAAAAATGTAAGCAGCTTACATTTAAATTTGGTATTCCTGCCTTTCCTGAGACTGGAGTTTCTCTGCAGGTTGGGAATCCCACATACCCATTAACTTTTGAAAAAGGAAATCTCAGGGTTTGAGACTGTCTCCAGATCAAAGGAACTTAGTTGAGGGAGTAGGGAGAGATTTAAAAAAAATGGGAGTTGCCTTCTTGAAAATGCATTTCTTGACCAGTTCTGGCAACTTTAGGCTGGAGTCCAGGCTTCCTAGCATGTCTGGCTAGCCTCAGATCACCTGTTACCCTGTCTTCTACCTCTCTAGCCCTGTCAGCTGGCTCATGCTGAGGGAGGTCAGTCTTTAGCCAAAGGCCTGCGGGGAGGAGAGGGGTCATAATTTGCAACCTTCCTAGCAATGAGATTGCTTCTTACACTCTTAAACTCTACTTCTCAGTCTCAGCTTCTATTCTGGATTCCGATGCATTTGTAGGCTGACCTCACACTATTGTATCTTGAATGAGAAACAGACCCCTGTGTAAATGATCCATAATGCAGTTGATATTTTCCTTCTGTTAAAAGGCTCAGGGGGCGTCATGGTCTTTAGTTACATGTATGACTATGGTTATTGGACATTATTCCAGGATTTATCTGTGTGTGACCCTCCAGTCAAGACCAAGATAAAGTTCCTTTCTTTTTGATGGGAAATGGTCATTTGGTGAGAAAGGTAAAGTACTTTAAAGAAGAAGGAAAGGCAGAAAGACTAGTCTGTAAAACAGTGATTACAGCTAATAAATCTTGGATCTGTCTAGCTTCTGAGGAAGCTTAATCTTGTTACCACTGCCTGCTCTTTTATCGTTTGCTTTGTGAGTGTTTTAAGTCAAGGAGGTAGACCCAAAGAAAGGTGCTTACATGTTTCCTACAATTATCTGAGTATGGTGAATCAGATTTGACTTCATTGCTTCACAGTGACCTTACTAACAGAAGTTCTATCCTTATTAAGTAACTGCAACATCATGGCTGTAAGCCATTTTTCTCTCCTAGTCACAAGATGGGGATGACAGGTGCTCACCATAGGCAGGGATTCTCATTTGAGGACATGCTGAGCATAATCTGGAAGAATCGTGGCTAAGGCAGAGAGCAGGGTGTCTTTGGTTTGGTGATGCAGACAAGAAAAATGCTCATTGAGGAATTTCCACCACCTCTCCAGAAACACACCTGTAAAAGATGGACTGCAGTCTTGTGAGAGCTTTTGTTCAGTGAGAGGAGGTTAGGTTTATCTTAACCTTAGGAAATTTCTTGTGATTAAAGTATACTTGAGGCAGTTAGTTATTCATAAGTGGAATTTATTTATGCTCCAGACCTGGAGAATGGATTGCTCCGACTTCCAGTGTACCTCATTTAGACAACTTGTGTAGTTTCACGTTGAAGATAAGATCTTGTTCCACTTGATTCGCTTTAAGACTCTTCCTAGAACTAAGGACTTTCACAAAGAATAAAGCACTTACTTAATTCTCCTCTCAGTACTGTTTTTTCATACCTAGGGAGTCATGTTGAAGAATAAGGGTCCAAGAGAAGAGGGTTCCCAAGTCCTCTGCTTCCCAGACTTGAGTTATGACTATCAGGTTTATGAAAGCAAATTGGTCTGATTATCTTTCTGATTTGGGTAGGGATATTCTCCATTCTGATCTTTTTTTGCTTAGGGATTCACTCTCATTTTCTAAACTTATAATATGAGGGTTCATCCAACTTAATGACTTCCTTAGTCTTTTGACTAGTTCTTGAGTTAATAGAAATGATTGGAGAAACTGCCAGAATCATTCCAATACTATGTTTGCCACTACCTCAGCACTACAACATTAGTTTCTAAAGTTAAAACTGTTGGCAAACTTATGTGCTTAACAGGCAACTCACTGCCAACATTGTATTGTCCAATGCTGCTGTATTGTCCAAAAGGCTGATTAGTTAAACTACATGTTGCTATCATATTTGGTCTCTATAGTCTTTATCTCTTTACCAGAGGACTTTAAATGGTCCTTAATCAGCTGCCCTTAGGTTGCCTTTGACTTGAGATACTGATGTTTTAGCTCTCATTTTAGCTCCCCTTCTCCCTTTAATGAGATACAACTTACCATAAAGTTTGCCTATTTTAAAGGTACAATTCATTGAGTTTTAGTAACTTTGCAGAGTTATGTAAATGTTACCATAGTTCAATTTGAGAATATTTCCATCACCCCCAAAAGATCTCCCATGCCTGGTTTAAATCCACTCCCTGTCCCCACCCTAGCCCTTGGCAACCACTTATCTATGTTCTGTTTCTATAGATTTGTCTTTTCTATACATTTCATATAAATAGAATTATATAATATATGGTTTTTGGTGTATGGTTTCTTCCACTTAGCAATATGTTTTCAAAGCTGTAGCATGTATTAGTATTTCCTTTTTATTGTTGAGTAATATTTCATTATATGGGCATACCACATTTTGTTTGTCCATTCACCACTTTTTTTTTTTTTAAAGATTTTATTTATTTATTTGACACAGAGAGACAGAGATCACAAGTAGGCAGAGAGGCAGGCAGAGAGACAAGGAGAGGAGGAAGCAGGCTCCCTGCTGAGCAGAGAGCCCGATGCGGGCCTCGATCCCAGGACGCTGAGATCATGACCTGAGCCAAAAGCAGAGGCTTTAACCCACTGAGCCACCCAGGCGCCCGTCCATTCACCACTTAATGGACATTTGATTTACCACTTTTTGGCTATTATGAATGATACTGTTGTGAACATTCAAGATGTACAAATGTTTGTGTGGACATCCATTTTCATTTCTCTTGGGTAGATTCCTAGAAGTGGAATTGCTGGGCTCTATGTTTTTATGTTTAACTTTTTTTTTTTTTTTTAAAGATTTGTTTATTTTGAGAGCAAGAGAACGTGCACAAGAGAGTGTGAGTGGAGGGAGGGATGGGGGAGAGAATCTTTCAAGCAGACTCTCTACTGAGTGCAGCTTAATCCAATGACCCATGAGATCATGATCTAAGCCGAAACCAAGAGTTGGACACTTGACTGACTGAGCCACTGGGTGCCCCTATGTTTAACTTTTTAAGAAATTGTCAAAGTATTTTCTAAAGTGGCTGTAATATTTTATATTCCCACAATGAATGAGGTTCTAGTTGCTCCACATCTGCACAGATAGTTGTGTTTTTTTTAATAGCTGTTATAGTAGGTATAAAATGCTATCTCACTGTGCTTTTAACTTGCACTTCTAATGATGTGGAGGAGGATCTATTTTTGTGTTTTCTAGTCATTCCTATATCTTTACTTAAATGCCCTTTCAAATCTTTCCTCCACTTTTTAATTAAGTTAGTTGGGTCTTCTTATTATTGAGTTCTAAGTGTTCTTTATATATTTTGGATACAAGTCCTTTATCAGAAATACAGTTTTCAAATATTTTTTCATGCTCCTTAAACACTTCATTTAGAAGTCTATCTTGGCTCACTGAGAGAATCAGGAAGAATCTAGAATGGTCTTCCGCTCCCCTCCCCCATTCTTTTGAAATGACAAAACACATCCTGCAGGTTCTCAGGGTTCTCTTTAAAGTAGAGCACATTTTCTGCATTAAACCAAACTTCAGTTTTTCCTCTCCCACCCCCATTTTTTGGGGGGGGGGATATTTTGTTTTTTTTCTCTTTAGGAATTGCAAAGGCTTTTGGTATGTGCTTTATTTTGGGCTCTGAGCAAGTCTGTTTTGAAAAGAACCATTTCATTTAGGCTAGTCATATTTTTGAAATCAGTAAAGTTTGTCACTGTTCTTTCCTAGTCCTAGTTAGGCTTCTCTGCATCTTTTCTTCTGCCTACATACCCTGTCTTGAGTTGCCATTACGTTTCTGTATCTTAGGGTTTTTCCCTCCTCACTTCTGGTTGTGGTGTGGAAGTCATTACTCTCAACTATTTCTTTCATTGCCGCTACCTCTGAAAAGACAAATGATTTTGTGTTTATGTGATATTACTGCTAATTATTATTGGGCAACAAATAGTAATTAAAAATGTCAAATATTAGGAACTAGTATGGGTTTTAGAAATTTTAAAGTTTTCATAATAATTTCTGGTTCTATTTCCTCATACTGTTCTTCAAAGTTATAAGGCAGTCTCCTCAGTGGTGTGAAAAATCTCAAGGTGGTTCTCTGAGCATCTTGAGTTTTTATTTACCTTCAGGGCTAACTCTACCCAACTCAGGATTATCCTTGTACCAAATACAGTTGATTTCTATTGTTTATGAATTCACTACTTCTTAAAATTTGTTCTAGATGGTGGCTTTTGAAGTCATTTGTGTACATGGCCACAAACACCAAATTACCAATGAACCATTGCTACTTGGGGAAGCGTGTACTTACACATAACTCAAATTGTTAATAATTTTAAATCCTAAAAACTCAATCTGGTTGTTTATTTGCTTTATTTTAAAAAGAGAAAATGAGCTTCCAAAGTATTAAGAGATTTGCCTGAGAATGGCTCAGGAGGGGCCAGAAATGGGCCCCAGAACCAGAAGGAGCAGGTGGCACTGCACTGTTCCCTTTTGTCTCCATTCTCTAAATTTTCCTTCTGTTGTGTTTCTCATTCTGGTGAAAGGTACTTTTTTCCTACCAAAAATTACTTAGGTGGAAACCTGGACGTCGGATTGTTTTCTCTTTAATTATATTTTGTGGACTAGGTAACATACTGGTAGGATTAAAAAAAAATCCAAAGGAATCAAAAAACATACTTTAATTTTTTATTCTTTATTTTTATTTTTTGAGAGAGAAAAAGAATGCCTGTGTTTTTGGGGGTGGGGGGCGCAGAGGGAGAGAGAGAATCCCATGCAGGCTCCATGCCCAGAGTGGAGCCCATCACAGGGCTTGATCTCACAACCCTGAGCTCATGACCCAAGCTGAAATCAAGAATCAGAGGCTCAACGACCTGGATACCAAGGTGCCCCTCAAAAGGCATACTTTAAAAGGTTTTCCTTTTCTCCATTTTATCTGGTTGTCTTCCCACTTGAAGAATAGCTTCATAGAGTCTGGGATACCTCTACTTTTGCATAATATTCACATGATTATAGGGATAATAGTTGACTTGAAGTCATATTTTTCTTAGGTATATAAGGAAAATATGTATTGCATTTTAGAAGTTCCCTTTTTAAAATTCTTTTTTATTTTTTTTTATTTTTTATTTTTTATTTTTTTTTTAATTTTATTTTTATTCTTTGCCCAAGTGGTACAGGTCTGTGAATCATCAGGCTTACACCTTTCACGGCACTCCCATAGCACAAATCCTCCCCAATGTCCATAACCCATCCACCCTATCCCTACCCTCCCACCCCCCAGTAACCCTCAGTTTGTTTTGTGAGATTAAGAGTCTCTTATGGTTTGTCTCCTTCCCAATCGGATCTTCATTCATTATTTTTCCCTTCCTACCCCCCACAACCCCCTGCCTTCCCCTCAGGTTCCTCATATCAGAGAGATCATATGATAATTGTCTTTTTCTAATTGACTTAGTTCGCTTAGCATAATACCCTCTAGTTCCATCCACGTCATTGCAAACGGCAAGATTTCATTTCTTTTGATGGCTGCATAGTATTCCATTGTATATATATACCACATCTTCTTTATCCATTCATCTGTTGATGGACATCTAGGTTCTTTCCATAGTTTGGCTATTGTGGACATTGCTGCTATAAACATTCGGGTGCACGTGCCCCTGAGGATCACTACCTTTGTATCTTTAGGGCAAATACCCAGTAGTGTGATTGCTGGGTCATAGGGTAACTCCATTTTCAACTTTTTGAGGAATCTCCATACTGTTTTCCAGAGTGGCTGCACCAGTTTGCATTCCCACCAACAGTGTAGGAGGGTTCCCCTTTCTCCGCAACCTCGCCAACATCTGTCATTTCCTGACTTGTTGATTTTAGCCATTCTGACTGGTGTAAGGTGGTATCTCGCTGTGGTTTTAATTTGTATTTCTCTGATGCCGAGTGATGTTGAGCACTTTCTCATGTGTCTGTTGGCCATTTGGATGTCTTCTTTGGAGAAATGTCTGTTCATGTCTTCTGCCCATTTCTTCACTGGGTTATTTATTTTATGGGTGTTGAGTTTGAGAAGTTCTTTATAGATTTTGGATATAAGTCCTTTATCTGATATGTCATTTGCAAGTATCTTCTCCCATTCTGTCAGTTGTCTTTTGGTTTTGTTAACTGTTCCTTTGGTATGCAAAAGCTTGTTAATCTTGATGAAGTCCCAATAGTTCATTTTTGCCCTTGCTTCCCTTGC